>VVHJ01029623.1:13953-28208 GCA_015107715.1 Tylochromis polylepis
TGCTAAGTAAATAAGGATAACAGGAGCTCTTCATATAGTCTTATTTTTCTTATGCTCTTACTGTTAGGAATTCCAGTAACTTATTTCCAGTGGCTGTTCTGTCTCATAATCATCTTTTGGATTTTGTTACATCTCTTTTCAACACATTTGCCAGTTCTAACAATTTGGAACATATTATGAAACTCACACATAGTGTGTCTCTTTATGCCATATCTGCCCTTGTGCGAAACAAAAAACAAAAAACAAAAACCTAGCTAAAACCCCCCAAACTCTTTGAGAATTTCTTTCCACTAGCTTCAGTCAGTTATAACCAGTCTCTGGGTATCTATTGTCACTTCACTGGCTTTTCTTTGGGGTAGTTTTCATCATATTTGGTCAAGTACAGCTTATGACCTTGTGGTGACTTGCAAGTTCACCCACTAGGCAGAGAATTGGACTTATGGACTTAAACCATGATAAAAGTCTTAAACAGACTGTGGGACAGGGAGATGAGGGACAAAAATGCTATCCAGTCCCATACAGAGGCATCCTATCTGAGATATTCTGGACAAAGATAAAAAAAAAAACCGCTGCTTAATTCATTTCAGTTTTTTAAAATATTGCACAACATAAAAGACACAGTTGCCTGAAGGTGATTTATATCGTAAGGTAAAGACTCTACATCAATAATAAAAAAACCCACCAAAATTCAGATGATACCTTAAGAGCGAGCACTTGGCAGCAGTGAGAATTAAAAACTCCCTTTTACCAGGAAGAAATCTCTGGTGGAATCAGGCTCTGGAAGGTGTAGCCATCTGCTTTTGAGGGAAAGTTGGGGCTGAGGGGAGGGATGCAGGACAGAAAGCACACTGTGGAAGAGTAGGAAGATATCCCACAGATGCTTATCCCACAGAATGAGTCTGGCATAAAAAGACTCTATTTATATTCATCTACTGAGATATTGAGTGGTATGGTGTGGTGTAGCTCAGGATGTAGAGCAGGCCATCTACTAATTAGGTTGATGGTTTGATCCCTGGCTGCTCTAGTCTGCATGCGAAAGAATCTTTGGGCAAGATACTGAACCTCAGTTTCATCTCCATTGGGGTGTAATTGTTGGAGAGAAAGCACAACAGTGAAAAAAGTGATTTGGTGAATGAGGCATGTTGTACTAAGTGCTTTCAGTGTTTAAGTAGAGTAGAAAAGTGGTAGGAACCAGTCCGTGTAATTGATTATATATATATATATATTTATTTCCTTTTTAAAAAAATTAAGCTTAAACTTCAGAGCAGATCTGGCGGAAGTCTCACATCTGCATTCTACAGACTGTACCTTTAACTCACTGCCAAAGGGGGGGAAGAATTCAAATATTTGGCTCCGCCTCTGCTGCAAGTCGTCGAGGAAATAGAAACTAAACACAGGGCGAAACAAAATGGGAGCGTCGTTGGATACTCCTGCGAGGTGCCCTCTCTGCAACGAGCTGACCCGGGACCCGGTTACTCTGAAGTGCAACCACCGTTTCTGCCAGCGATGCATTGGAGACTTGTGGAGCATTAACCCGAACGGGCCGTACCACTGTCCGGAGTGGAGGTGTAAAACCGAGTACCAGACTTTGCCGTTTCATAGCAGTTTGATACGGTCACCAACTCCCAGAGAACGGGCACAGCCTCGCAGCACTGCAGGTACAGTTAAGATGGTTAGGTTAACATTGAACTTGTAACTGGACGAGTGAAATAACGGCTCTTAAACTACAAACATGAAGGCGGGATTATAAACTAATGCTAAACTAATGCTAGCTGCTAACGTCAGAGGTCTCCCGCTCACAAGCAAAATGGGCGTTACGCATGTGTTGGATACTGTAAACTACACAACTAAACAGACTAGTACATACTTACAGTTGATTTCTTATTGCTAGCTGTAGCTCGTAAATGTTCACTAATTTAATTCTGATTCGAGGACCTTAATAAATGGCAAATAGATTGCCCTTTCTAAATTAAAGATACCATTATAATCAACCTTAGGAGACCTAAACGTACCATAAAACTAGTAGCACATGATGGTCTAATCTTTAATTTTAGAAAAAATGATTTTAGCAAATCAGAATTTTCTTTGTTATGTGTATTTATGCCTAGTGACAGATAAATTAACATATTTTTTTGGTTGTATTTATTTATTGATGGGTAACAATGAAGCATAACTGTGTAAGATGAAGAACTGGCAGTTTAGGTTAAAAGACTATATTTTTGCTCTCTTTGTTTTAGAGCCCAACTGATATAGGATTTTAAAGCCCAATATTGATTGATATTGATATATCGCCCGTATATCTTTTTTTTTTCTTAAGACACATGCAACTACAAATAACACTAACATGTGTTATGTGTAGTTATGTATTTACTTGGTTGCAACAACAGCTGGTTGTCTTGTCTGTGGCATTCCAAACACTAGTTGCCCACAGAGAAATTGATTTTCTTCTGGCGTACAAACTATGCAATCTTAACACTCATAATATATTTGAATGGTGTTTCTCCCATCTCGTCTTTATTTTTTAATTTTTGTTTATTGGCTGTTACCGTAAATATGTAATAGAGGCCAATAACTGACCCGTCAACAAATTGGTCTGACCCTACTTTGTGTATAAATACTAAGCTATATTGAAAGGAGAAAGTGAAAAGACCCTTGTTTGTGAACCTTCCACAATACTATTCCACTAATGCATTTCAGTACTAGTTGGCATCTTCAGGTGAAGCCACTACTTGTCTGTTAGTCATCTAGTCGACTAGTCATGCATATCCCTACTGCAAACAGTGCTGAGTTGTTGCATTTTGTATCATGTTGTTTGGCCAGGTCTCATTTGTAAAAGAAATTTGATCTCAGTGGGATGTGCTGGTAAAATAAAGGTAAATAAATACATTTACTTGACATTGGATGCACCCTGCATGAAAAAAAAAAAGTAACAATACAATTTCTAGCATTTTTTTTCTCTGTTATATTATGTTGTTAAAAAGGACAACAGACAGGGGAGTACCACTCCATCTGTGATACATCATACATCATCACCAACTACTATACCAGTTGGGCTCTGATCTGTCGTAGTTAGAAATAGTCATCTTTAACTGTTTTTGGTGAGACTTTTAGATTTAGATTCAGATTAGATTAGAGTACTAAGCAACAAATCCATGTCCATCCATTTTCTTAACTACTTATCAGATGTAGGCGTAGAGGCATACTAGCCTATCTGACAGTGAGTGAAATGCGAGGTACATCTTGGATAGGTTGCCAGTCCATCACAGGTCTAACAGAGAGCGAAAGCTATAACTAATTAATTAACTTATTCACCTAGCCCATGACTTACAGCTGAGGCAGTAAGTTGGAGTACAATGGTAGAAGCCACACAGGCATGGGGAGAGCAAACACCTTACAGAAAGGCACCAGCTGCCCTGCATGTTCAAACCGAGAACTGTCTTGCTGTTTGATGACAGTGCTAACCACTGCACTACTGTGCTGCTCTGCATTTTTATGTAATCTCTGTATAATCACCAGTAAACTGCCTTTCATATAAAAGTTGGGGAAGCAAAAACCCATAATGCTTTCTTAAGTAAAGTCTAATTATGAAGTAGTATAACATTTAAAACTCACGTGAAATACAGGTAGCTCAGAATTTGATTTTATTACAGTTCTTGAGTAAATTTCCTTTGTTTCTTGCTGTCACAAGGTTTAAAACAGAATATCTTAGATTTTTACAATTAGACTTTGATCTGTGACACTGTACACAAATGCTGAACACTGCTCCCGTAAAATTACACAAGAGCTAATGTTTTGTTTGAGGTCAAAGTTTGAACTCTTTTAAAGCAAATGGACAGCATGGTTAAAAGTCTATTTCTTACGTGTGTTGATGAATGCAAGCAGCGCCTTCAAACCTTCAGTGCACTGAACAGTTACATCTGTGGTGCTTAACTTCTTTCCTTACAAGGCAACATCATCACAGAGCTCCTAACAAGCTAGTACACTCTCTTCAGTTGCTTAAAGTGGAGTTGAGGGCAGGTGTGCTTGCAGAAAGTAGCATGCAGGTGTTTCATATGAAACTTTGCTATGAAAGTGCAAAGTCAGCCTTCTCTAAAAACAGTTTTGCTTATCTTTTATTGTATTTTTTTAAGGTGCGTCCACCAGTAACGACGAAGAAAGTACATCCGACTCAAGTTTAAGGAGGCCATTGCTCACCAGCCGACTCCTCGGAAAGAGGAAGGCCAGCACACCTGTACCGGAACAGCCTGAAACAAAGAGATCAACTGTCGAGAGCCCCCGTGCATGGCCCAGTGGCACAGAGATTCCCACCACTTCCTTGTCAAATAACACTGGGGAGTTAACTGCCGTGGAAACGTCTAAGAAAGTAGTACAACCAGAATCTTCCCAATCTAAAAAGGGTGATGGCTCAACCTCCAAGGAGAACTCTGACAGCAATGGAGCATCTGCAAGCGATGGGCCACAAGCCATCTCAGTCCAGCATAAATCAGAAAAAGCCATCACACTGGATGACTCTGACAATGAAGTCGACATATGTGATGCACCTCCTCCTGCAACCCCCAAGAAAGACGCACAAGTAACAGGAATATGTGTGACACCAAAGAAACCTGTATCAACTTCCACCTCTCACAGCTTTCCTGCAACCTCAACTCCAGGAAAAGATAAGCCTCCTGTGCACCATGCTGGCAAGTCATCTCCGATTCCAAGCAAAATTCATTTACCTGCTTCAGGATCCTCAAGTCATGTTGGCATCTTCTCCAGGACAGAAAACAAAAGCGCCAGTCCTGTGCCCTGTCATTATTGTCCTAAAACTCGGTGTCAGTCTGCAGTGAAGACTTGTCTGGTGTGCGGGGCCTCCATGTGTTCAGAGCACCTGCGCCCCCACCTGGACACACCAGTTTTCCAGAATCACACCCTGGTTTCTCCAGTGGAAGACATTTCCCTTTGGAGGTGTCAGGAGCACCATGAGATAAACCGTATCTACTGTCGGCAGTGTGCAGTGTGTGTGTGCACTGTGTGTACTGTCATAGGTTCCCATCGTGACCATGAATGCATCAGCATCAGGGAGGCAGAGAGAGAGCTCAGGGTGAGTGCTGCTGACTTAATGCATGTGAGACCTGATTTGAATGCATTGTACCTGAAGCTAATGGGATGAGAAATGATTACACAGATACACATGGGGTAAAAAGAAAAATATTGTGTTTTGTGGAAAATCCCTTGCAGTGACCGAACATCTGAAATATTTCATCTGATAGACATCAGAAGATGAGGTGCCGGTTACGTTAATACGCCTCTGGAGTAGAAAAGAAGCACACATCCAAAACTATTTCAACTCATCTGCTTATTCTGACAAGCATAACGTGACAGCAAACACTGCATGAATAACACACAGTCTAACACACAAACACAAGGCAGATAGGCAACAAACAAAATCATTACTTGCTGTTTAGACAGCCATTTTAACTAATCATTCATCATCTAACTCCTAGATGTATTGTAGGAAGTCAGTTATCCTCCAATTTACACTGTTGCACCTAGCAGAGAAAACACAGCATGGAAAATGTATAAGGTTCACAAAGTTAAAACATGACAATCAGAGGTTTAGAGGGGTGTATTAATGGCTTCGCAAGTAACAGCCATTTGTATCTAATTTAGTACAAAATAATAATGTTTTGCAATTGATCTAAGCTAGCAGCTTATTGAACATTTTCTAAATAACCCTCATCATTTTAGGCTTTTCTCAAAATACTTCTTGGGACTTTATATTTTGCAGAATCTGCTCAAACTACTTTGCTTCAAATTGAAAGTGGCGAAGAACATAGCCTGAAGAACAAAAAATATGTAACTGTCCAGCTGTGAGCAGACAGCAATTGTGGCTAAATATAGACATAATCAAAGCCATAGACTCGTGACTTGTTTTTATTCTTTGTGGACATTTTTCCTCAGGGAAACCTGAAAGAAGAGATCAAACAACTGCAAGAGGCTGAGCAGCAAGTGAAGGACCGAGAGACTGAGCTCACTCAGAAGAAAGAGACTTTCAAAGTAAGTTGGCTAAGTCTGTTGTTAAATATACATAGGTTCTGCTTAGCCGCTAAGAATTGCCAGAGATTTTCTTTCATACCCGTTGCATTGAAATTTAAGGTTTTTTTTAAAAGCACATATAATTGGCTAAAATTAGTTATTAAACTTCTCCAGTTCTTTGTTTCATGTTAGAATAGGAAGACTTTATAAAAGTAATACAAATATTAGGTGGCTTTGTTTGAAAATGTAAAGAAATTAAACTTAAAATTTTTAAGTTATGGTTATATGAAGGCTGCCCCCAACTAAATACTTCTCCTTGAGTAGTAGTCATTCATTCAAGTGATTAATTGACTAGCTGATAGTTGTTGTTGTTTTTTTATTGTATTTTTAGGGCACTAGTCCCAGGGTGCTACATTGCAGCACAAAGCTTTATTAAATTGCAGCAACTCTTAAATAGAATCTAACACTGAAGTGAGTGGCCGTACTAAAGTAATACTTTCCACATCTGCAAGTATGCTAAAGTCCAAGTGGGATAAATGTTACCATCAGCTGACGAGTGTGCGGGTCCATGCAGATGTCCGTCTCCCTGCCTGTTATTTGTGACTGTACAGACTCTTCTGTAGAGCAGACAGCAGACGTCAAAGAAGTATAATATTACAGTTTCTCCAGCTATCACGTCTGTGTCCACAACTGAGTTTAATCAAGGCTTAAGTGACGAAAGCAATGTTTGAAGTTGAGGAATTGGATGTCTTTTTCTTAGGATCACCCTTTACACCATCAAAATGATCCCACACTTTGCATTTACTGTACCTAATATTTAGGTATAATTTACTAACCATAGGGACCACTCTCTTTACGACTGACCAAGTGTTGCCACTTCCTGTAGGTTTTTTAATTCTTCTCATCGACTCTTAGGAAGCAGCTAATCTAGTCATTTCTGTTGCTCAATCTGGATTTCATCTTAAGTTGAAATGTTTGCATCTCTGAATTGTTGTACAGTACACTAGTAATCAGAAATGAGTAATAGCTAACAGCAAAGAAATGCAATACTAGATTATGTTATTACATATCATTTATTTATACTGTGTCTGTCTAGGAGCTTTTGAGTGACGCACAAGCAGGAGTGAAGCAGCAGTACAGTACCATCAAAGAGGCCTTGGAGCAGGAGGAGCATTTGGCTCTTCAGTGTGTGAAGAAGGAGGAGAACCGAGTTTTGGGAGGACTAGAAGAGAAACTCTGCCACCTCCATAGCTCCCTTCAATCTATCCAACAAGGCCTTCACATGCTGGAGAGTCTAGCTGATACCAGAGGAGACAACTCTATTCAGGACCAGGCCTTCATCATGGTCAGATCATTTTTGTTGGCTTAAAAAATATATGGATATATTTACTGCTGAATTATTAATGTTTACATAATAAAATGCCTTTTTTTCTGACATTGCAGGAATACAGCAAGATTGCCCAGCTGTGAGTAATTTGCTTTTATCTTCTGCTTTGCAGAAGTAAAAGTGTCCACTTGTTGAACATTTCACAAGCTGAATGTCCTCCCTGACAAATCAGTTTTGTAAACATGCTGCATAATCATTTACTTTATTTTAATGAAAGTACTAGTTAGCTCACCCTAGTTGGTAAAAGCTGACTTTAAAAGTTCTTTTGCAATGCAATCAGCAGGGATGCTGATTTGGAAAGCGACGTGACTCTTTTGTGCTGTGGGTACAAATCCCACACACTTAAGTATTTTGGGAGTGAGACACACATCTAAGAAATGGAGATTGGATTTATATGTGCAATTTGCTACTCAATAGTCTTGGGTCTCATTACTGATTCTGTTGTCCTTCATCAGGAGTAGTGAGATGGGGAGCTATGTGGAGCAGTTTGAGGCCCCGGAGGAAGTGAATCGTCCCCGGCTGAGGTGTCTGCAGAAGTGGACAGAGAAGCGGCTGGACACAGTTGTCATCAATACACAAAGCAAAGATAGAGATCTTAACAGGCTCCTCTGTAAGTCATGTCCTGTTTATACTACTGTTTATACAGCTCACACAGCTAATTACACCACAGCACTAAATACATGTGGTAGGATATTCAGTTAGTCTTAATTTTCTCATCTAAATTCTTCCTCTTTAATCGTGTACACAGATGGCACCATTCCCCTCTTGGATTCAGATACAGCCCATCCTAAGCTGCAGCTGTCTGATAACAGCAGAACGGTGACCTACAGCGATGCTCAGCAGGCTTACACTGAGCACGAGGCTCGCTTCAGTTCCTTCCCACAGGTACTTTCCTCGTGCGCACTGGAGGGGGGCCGTTGGTACTGGGAGGTGAGCGTGTCTGTGGATGATGGTCGATGGAAGGTGGGGCTGTGTGAGGCTCAGATAGAGAGGAAAGGCCAAAAGGACAACTCTCGTCTGGGGTTCAACAGTTACTCCTGGTGCCTGGCCTGTGACAAAAGGAAGGTTGAAGCCCTACATAATAAGGTATCAGTTCCTGTGGATTCAGATGGACTGCAAAGGGTAGGAGTGTTCCTCGACTTTGAAGATGGTATTTTATCATTCTTTAATGTGACACCAGGGGGCAGTCTAGCTTTAATGCATTCCTACAAGCAGAGGTTTACTAATCCTCTTTACCCAGCCTTTTCTGTGTCTAAAACACACTTGTCTATCTGTGATCTGTTCGAGTCTTAAACTGTACAGAAGCACCATATCAGTTCTGCTGATTAATTTACAAACTTTTTCAGTCTGTGGTGCCTTTTTCTTTAAGTGTTAATCTATCTCAGTGCCATTGTGTAACTTTCTCATGGATGATAGCTCTGTCCTACACTGCATACATTCCCTGACTTCTGCAAAGATCTATAAATGTGATTTTTATATCATTTGAAAGAACTGGAATTAGTAGAAATCCTGTTCAATATACCTTGCATGTAACAGTCAATCACTGGTAGTATATTTTTTTAATGGAAACACCAGATTTTTAATGTTTTTGTTTTGAGATGATGTATCAACAAATGAGAGTTTTTAAGTGGTAGGCAAGTTATGAATAATGATCAATACACAGATATTTTGGATAGTGTTTCTATTTTGAATCTTTGTTTTTATAATCTTCAGATTGTACTTTACATATCTCGTCTTTGCCATCCGTATTGCTCCTGTTGTGAGTCATTTGTCTTTCTACTGGAATAAACTGTCAGAGTTTCCAAACCTACATTACTGCGTGCCATGATTCTTCCCATGGGCCTTTAAATAGAAACACAGGTGTGCGAGTGGGTGATGTGTTTCCCCACAACAGGTGACAGTTGGCGTGCTAACTTTTAAATTTCACTGCTCCCACAGCATGGGAGCTTTACTGACAACAAACACTGCCTTTGGCACAAACCCCTGATAGCATGGCAGACCGAAGCAGATGCTAAATTGTCCTTTTCTTTGCAAAGTCTTTGGCTCATTTATTCTGACTAGGGGTCTGCGCGGTTGACGTCATTGAGTGGGATCAAAGTGGTATTTACATAAACTCCTTCTGGATGATTGGTCGAGCGACTGAATGCCAGTGGTTCAGGGACAGCTGTCTGTGGATCACAGTGGATACAAACTTATTAAAGTAGCAAATGTAGTATAACTGAAAACGAATCAAAGTCTTATTGAGGCCTGGGGAAAACGGCCACAGTTAATCTTACATAGTTGAACAAAAACATTTCCCCACAATGTCAGCAGCTTCTTCTGACATTTATTGATTTAATTTCAAACATTTAAAAAACCTGAATCTGAGCAGGTGCTCCAGCCAAGCATGACAGCAATTTCACACTTGCAGCCACGCGATCCAAAGGTAATCACAAACCCTATGTGGGTTTTGCTTTATTTCTTACTCCTTTCTAGCCTGCACACGGAGGCAGGATGCGAGATGTTTCTGTGAGAGATCAAGAGGAGGAGGAGGCTTAAACAGTCGGGATAATTAAATTCTCCTCTCCCTGTCCATCTAGTGGTCTGTCAGCCACGCTCTTGCAAGCTTTTCTGGAATTGTTATCCCTCAATAAGATAAGCTGAGAGCACATAGTATGTTGGTGTAGAACAACGTGGCACATCTTCTTCAAGGAATAAAATGAATGTGAAGTGAAGAATGGAAAGCCTTAGAAAACTCTGTGTGGCTAAATAAAGGGACAGGGTCTTCATTAATGATCCCCATTGTTTCCCACATCTAAAACATAACAGCCAAAGTGTCTACTTGTCAAAATGTCTTCATATTAAGATCCCCTCTTCTATATCTGGCTGCTGTGTCTATGGGAATAGAATCAAATCCCTTAATTACCATGTCAGTGCACGGTAATAAATTACTCAGTCGATGTGACTGAAAAGGCACAGAAATGACTATAAGCACTTAGAAAGTAATGAACTTTGGGAAATGCATTGTTCGTATCCAATAGTTTCTTAACTTCAAATGAACCTACAAACTAAAGAAAGTCATTCAAATGGCTATTTACAATCAATTTGAAATCAGCTTTTAAAATCAATACTTAATTAGAAGAGATCTAAACTCATGGAAGTTTTAAGAAAAGTCTTGCAATAATCTCCCTGTGCGAATGTAGGAACATGCTTCTTTTGTCCTGCTTGTTCATACTGAAGTAGCACCATAAGTGGGTCAAAACAGGTCTTATTTGCAAAGCTTTCTTAGTCAGCACTCTCCCTTTTTATTGCAAGCTTTTATCTGTCATCATTGTCGGGGAAGAAAGTGGAATGGCATGAAATTATTGAGGGTCAGAGATGGTCAAACAGATGGAAGGCAGCAAGACTTCCACTTAAACTGTCTTCTTAATGCCACAGAATGTCACTCGTCCTCTCCTGTGTCTCTCTCCCTTTTTTTTGGTTTTTCATTTGCTGGTGACCTTGTGCTAGCCCCCTTAAAAGTTAAACAAGCTCGCTTTCAAAGTTAGTTATTTGGTAACATTTAAATTTGTTCTAGGTCACATCAAAGGTTGTTCTTTGTGGAACTGGAAATAATAGGACCGTGCAGCACAAATTGCCTCATTTACTGAGCTAGTACCAGTAGCCACTTCAATGTGCATTTTTCATGGGGCAATGTGCCTGGGTCGACCTTTAGCTCTTGGCTCAAGGTAAGTCAAACACTCTCATTATACTGATGGGGATACTGTAGCTCCATGGAGCATGTGAAAATCTACATCTATAATACAGTAACATGGCATAATTGGGTGTCTATGGCTTCTCTCTACACTTCCTATGTATAACCTTTCAGTATGAGTCACAGAAAACCAGCACGCACTGTTGTTCTCAAGGTTTTTGCTCAATTATCAAACACTCTTCTAACCATCTGGATGCAAAAATTATTCTCTACAACAGAAACATTCTCAAGGTGCAGCTGTACTTTCTAATCCAGCTATCAAATACTATGATTATTTTATATTTAAACATTTTAGCTACTGTAGCCAAAGATACTAAATTTCAGGTTTGGTGTAAAGAAGACAAGTGTGTCATGGGGTGCTCATTAAAAAAATCTTTGATCTGATGTTTTCCTTCAAATAGGCTGAATAAACTTCTTTTTAATTGAATGCACTACTGGCTACTCTAGTGACTGCCAGTGCTGTGCAAAGCCTAGAGTGTAACTGCAAAAAATAGTTTTATTCTAAGAATCAAGCTAACCTTAAAGATCTAATTCTTGTGTTTAAAGTTGTGTTTAATTCTGCTCGATTACTGTTTTTGTGCTGCTACAATGAAAACTGTTCATATTATGTGACCAAAATGTCAAACAGGAGGTAGTTATTGTGACTCCTCTAAAGGTTTTGATCTGTCCATCATGCAAAGCTACTCTAGTCTAAGAAGTAAAATATCAAGATGTAAATGACTCTAATAAGTCACCTTTAAATTATTTTTATTTTTACAAAATGGTCCATCTACTCTGAACTGGATGTGCAGTTGTGCTACATGGATAGGTTGCATCATATTTAATTGCACCCCACAATTCAGTAACTTGCGTAACCACATTTAGTAGCAATAACTTGAAGTAATTATATTCTGAGTATCTCACATCATCGTGGAGGAATTTTGCTTCAGTTCATTGAGGTTTGCAGGCACTTATTTATGCACACCTCCATTTACTGGACCATTGCAACACCTTGATTATTTTCTTTTTCAGTCATCCTCTTGTAGATTTGCTGCTCCGTTTCTGTTCATTCTTCTGTTCCTTGACCTACTTTAGGCAAAGCTTTAACTGTCAGACAGATGACCTCACATTGACTCTGGAGTACTTTGGTAAACAAAGGAGTTCATGGTCAACTCAGTGACCTCAAGGTGCACAGGTCCTGTGGCCGCAAAACAAGCCCAAATCATCAGCCCTCCATCACCGTGCTTTACAGTTGATATGAGATGTAGCACTGCATTATGTCCACACATCTCTGCTTTTCTCTCATCTGTCCAAAATACATCCAGAAGTGCTTTGTTCAGATGCAGCTTCTTTTTTGAGAGGCGAGTCTTTCTCTAGTACAATTAGAAAAAGACTGCTTGTTCAATCTTGTACTGTCATGAACCTCAACATTCAGCAAGGTAAATCGAGGCCATAGAGTCTGAGATGTAGCTCCTGGGTTTTTTGAAGTTTCTCTGAGTGTTGTACAGTCTGACCTTGAGTTGAATTTACTGGAAAGTCTGGAACTCCTACAAAGATTGGCAGTTGTCTTGAATGTCCCTCCTCGTTTCTTAAGAATGAGGGACTTCAGATTGTTTTTAGATGGCCTTGCAACTGTTCCCAAATTGATGGGCAGCAACAATTGTTTCTCAGATCATCGCTGATGTCTTTCCCCACATTTGCTGATGATCAATTAATCAAGTGCACTTACCTTCTTAATTCCCATGAAAACAGTAAGGGTGTGCTTAGTTTTTCTACACACTGCTTCTGCATTTTGGTTTAGATTCTGTCAACTAAATAATGTAATGGAGTGATATGTTATGAACTCTTCATCTGAGGAGATAAATTTAGCGCCTGCTAAGGAAACAGATCATAGGCAGAATACTGGTCACATATCTCTTTAATGTCAGAGTTAGACACATTCCCCCAAAACATTTTTTCTATTTGAATTTTAACCATAGAATTTTTTTTTAAACTAATCTAATGTGCAAGTATGACCAGTGGCTGGTGCAGTCTGTACATTACCCATGTGGCCATGTCTTCTGTTGGCATGGCAACACTTGGTGAGCTCAGGTGAGCTGGGAGACTCACGTGTCTGATTTGGTCATCTGCCAGGCTTGGAACAGTTCATGGAAATCTGAGAAACAAGAAGTGCTGGGCCTATTGTTGAGTGGCGTGCCTATTTTCTTCCTTCACCTTTCCCCAGGCAAATCAATTTACTTTCTACAGAATAAACGCCTCATGACTTTCATGAGAAAGTCTATCGCTGCATCTGTCCGACAGGCAGGACTGTGTGAGTGATAAAAATCTCACATCTGTCTGCATGGCTAGATGCTATCATGTGAAGGGTTTTTTTTTTTAAATGTACAAAGAATGCTTGTATTCTGTATTCTGTGGAGAATTAAGAATCATGCACAGTGCAGACACTTGAATGGCAAATAGGAAGATTCTTCATAATGTAAATTTATTTCTGTCTTCAACTATTGACATGGTAGGAGATTACAAAGAAACAGCAGCGCCATTAGTTACCCTCTTTCTGTTGTCAGCTGCGGTGCCAGTTTGTCTCCTCCATCCAACCTACCGTCCCACTCTCCCAGTCTATGGTCACTCAGAATAACAGCAGTATCTTTCACATAGTTTATTTATATATGTTTCCTGCTGCTCTTTCACTTTGCCCCTCTGCAGGAAGGTCAGAATGCAGGTCAGAGGCTCAGACTGAGCCTCAGGAAGTGACTGGGATTCAGTGTCTCGTTCAAGGACGTGTTAGTAGAAGGGATTCAGGCTGTCTCGAGAGGTTGACGTTCAGTATGCTTGATGTTTTATTTAGTTACAGTGGGATGCAAAAGTTTGGGCAACCTTGTTAATAGTCATTATTTTCCTGTATAAATCATTGGTTGTTATGATAAAAAATGTCAGTTAAATATATCATATAGGAGACACACACAGTGATATTTGAGAAGTGAAATGAAGTTTATTGGATTTACAGAAAGTGTGCAATAATTGTTTAAACAAAATCAGGCAGGTGCATAAATTTGGGCACTGTTGTCATTTTATTGATTCCAAAACCTTTAGAACTAATTATTGGAACTCAAATTGGCTTGGTAAGCTCAGTGACCCCTG
>VVHJ01029627.1:18992-36662 GCA_015107715.1 Tylochromis polylepis
CCAGGTGTGCCCCCCCCCCCCCCCCCAAACTCTCCTTGTGAAGGCTTGGTACTCAGCTGTGCTCATGTTCTCTAAATTTGAAGGTTTGACCCATCTAACAACAACAAGACACCAAGAGGAGTTGGTGGCAAGGAGCGCAACAAACTGTCCACAGAGGAGCGCAGGAAGCTGTTTGAACAGGAGGTTGCTCAGCGGGAAGCACAGAAGCAGCAACAGCTTCAACAGCAGCAGCAGCAGCAGCAGCTTCAGTCTATGGCTTATGACCCTGCTCTAGCCTATGCCTCCAGCCCTGGCTTCATCACATACCCGCCTGGATATCCCATCCAAACTTTTGTGGATCCTTCCAACCCCAATGCAGGCAAAGTACTTCTCCCAACCCCTTCAGTGGAGCCGAGTCTCAACTATGAACAGACTCCACCCCAGCGTCTCGTCTCAGATCTGGGACTGTCCTCTCCATCTTCCACTCCCCAGACCACTCCAGTCACCAATCTCCCTCAGCACGTCACTACCACAAACCTTGCCTCTGGCAACCCCCAGCAGTATGCCCAGCCAACTGTAGCAACCCAGGATGCAGGTGTAGCTGTCCTGTCGGTACCAGCCCAATCTGCCCCTCAGGTACAGGGCCAACAGAGCTACACCACTCTCTGGGACCCCACCACTCAGCAGGCAGTGACTGTGCAGACACAGCCTGCACAGCAGTATGCCACAGCCCCGGGACAGGGTCAAACTCCCACGGCCATCTATTACCAGGGCCAGCCTTGCCAAACCATCTACAGCATCCCCACTCCTTACCCCCAGACCAACACTCCAGTCATACAGGTAGTCTTCTTGCTCTGGTCATATACAAATGTCCATTTTTACTTTCTTAGATTTGCTCATTGCTCATGTTTGATTTTTGTGTAATTTTTATAAATCACCTATATTATGATATACAAGCGGTAACTCCTTGATATAGAAAAAAGTTAAAAGTAAAGAGTAAATGAGAACGTTAATATCTTTATTGTGACTGAACTCTATGAAAATACAAGACAGCCTTTTAAAAGACGGTTAATAAAGGAAATTGTGTTTTTCCTGACCAATCTGTAGTATATTTTTGACCTAAATTTGGTGGGGGTTGGGAATGCCAAGCTCATCTGTGAGAGGAGGATTTTTTAAATTTTATTTCATTTTTTCAAAAATAAAGTTCTTAATGTTTATAGGACTACGATCTGATTGTGCTCTGTTTTTGAAGGCATACACTGAGCCCACAGCCAGCTACCTACATGGCCAGCCAGTATATCCTGGTCAGCAGGGAGTGGTGGTGCAGCAGGGAGGCACAGTCACCACCATTGTCACATCTCAAACTGTTCAGCAGGTAACAGACAAGACGTAAAACAGAGCGACGTCGCAGGGGTTTTTATCAGGCAGTTGAGTCTGTGATTTTGAGCATTCCTTTTTCTTATTGTGGCCACAAGGGGGTGGTATAGATCTGAATTATGCATCTGTTATAAGCTCTATTAGTCCAAAGTCCCTTTTAATATGAGGCAGAGTTCAGCTGAATGGGTCCCATTTGTTTATAAGAATGTAAACACGTATGACTTCAAACTACAGTTGTTATAGTGACAAATTTAAGTTGTTACATAATGGTTATATACACATCAGAAATTAGTAGATTTCAATTCGTTTTTGTTTTTGTCTTTGTTTTTAAATGGAAGCGTGTGTCAGTAATTTTTTATGTCGTTTTAAGCACATTAAAGTAAAGCTGTATGTATGTATTTTATGATCATACTTAATTTAAAACTTATTTTCTTTTCCAGGAAATGATTGTACCCAACAGTGTGATAGACCTGCCTCCACCTTCTCCCCCTAAACCCAAAACTATCGTCCTACCTCCCAACTGGAAAGTGGCTCGGGACCCTGAAGGCAAAATTTACTACTACCATGTTGTTACAAGGTTAGTAAAACTGTGTGTTCTGGGGGTGCTTTGTGTGTGTGTGTGTGTGTGCCTCAATAAAGTCCTCACAAGTATATTACATTTTATTTTTATTTTTTTTTGTCCTTTGTTTTTTCCTTTTTTTTTCCCTTTAGGCAAACACAGTGGGATCCACCAACCTGGGAAGGAAGTAGTGACAACACTAGTGTGGACCATGAATCAGAGATGGACCTGGGAACACCCACCTATGATGAAAATCCTTCTAAAGTGAGCTTTTGACATTGATCACTCTTCAATGGCTTATGAAAAAAAAAAAAAGTTAACTGTTGTGATCTGATCTTAGGTGAGTGGTCAGAAACAGCGGGTTTTATTAACAGTCTTCACAGAGTGGAAAAGTATCTCTGCATTCCTTCGTTTGACAATGAGAAAGAATCCACATTACTTTTTCGTTAGTTTCCCAGAAAGTTTGCGCTTGGATGCAAAACACGATTATAGTGTTTGTTCCTTGAGGTAATTGAAGATGCTGCACCAGTGATTACTTTCAGCTGTTTCTCAACTAGGGAAAAAAAAAGAAGAAAAGCCTTCAGCACAACACCACGTTCAGTCGAGTCTTATGAACTTGGCGACGACTACGCCTCACAAAATGGCTTCATCGCAATCTACAGAGAGACAGAAATTTGAAGAGTGTGTCTACATGCCCCGCCCCCTGCTCAGCTGTCTGTCCTTTAGCCTCAAGGCTAAAGAGGAGGCGATGCCTAAGCTCATCTCCTCTTTTCTGCTTCCTTTGTTTTCCCCTTTCATTTTTTATCCTGTCTTTAAGGATAATGGAAACCATGTGGGAGATCTAGCCTTCATTTATTTGCAGTTTTGGGTTTTATACTTTAACTGCAAAACTGTCTCTTTGTCTCTTTGAAAAAGACTTGCAGAGTGACGGGCATGCAACCCACAGCAAAGGTAGACATGAGAGTCAGTGGAAATAAATAAACTTTGTCATTTTAACTAGTGACAGTGCAGAGACGTGCCATTGTGTAGAAGGTCACAAATCTTAAATGTTGTCTGCATACAAAACCCCAGAAATGAGACCACACATCATCTGGGCAAACTCAGACTCACGAGATAAAACAGCTGTTGAGAAACGCAAAGAAGCCACACACTGGCACTCATACAGAGATTCCTTGATTTATTCATAGGGTGTGATGGTTAATTTAAGTAACAAGGCTGAGATGAAACATCCATGTTTTTCATTAAATATTTCATTAATCCAAGAACAGCTACATGTATATGAGCTGTAGACTTTAGACAGTGGTGGTGCCCACCTCCAGAGCTCAAAACTATGACACATGCTTTAGACTTGCAAAGCATTCAGTTTCACTGTCTGGATTCCTCCTCTTTGCTCTGTGTGTGTGTGTGTGTGTGTGTGTGAGAATCCTTTATGCTTGTTCTTGATACTCACCACTTTGTAGTGGGTGTAGGCAGTAACTGCTGCCTGCTTGGCTTTGCTGTTGAAGGCTGCGGCCAGAGAGGACACCCTGGCAGGATATCCCTGCTTTGTGTCAAATAGCTGGTGAACAGGTGCTGCGTTTACTGCCTACTGACCTCAGTAGCTGTTGTTGTAGCTTGTAGGTATGTTTTAATTGAGCTAGCGCAGGGTTGGGTTTGCAGTGCAGAAAATCAGTTTGCAAAGTGGCATGCTAATTCTGGTCTGCAACATTTCAAAGTTATATTTCTCCATAAACAAGCCTGTTAATGAGTTTCTCTTATAATGACTTTGCAGTTTTCCACAAAGACGGCTGAAGCAGACACTTCCAGTGAACTCGCTAAGAAAAGTAAAGAGACCTTTCGCAAGGAGGTGAGTCAGAGTTTCCACAAACTGTGCTAAGAACAATGTTTTTAACTCCTTTTTTAAAAAAATATATACAATATCTGCACTTTGATCTGCATGGTGGTGAATCTGTCCAGCCATTAATGTTTTGGGTTTTTTTCCCCCCCTTCTGTACATTACTTGACTTCATGCCTGTTTGTTAATCAGATGTCGCAGTTCATAGTGCAATGCTTGAATCCTTATCGGAAGCCAGACTGCAAATCTGGACGCATCAGCAACACGGAAGATTTCAAACACCTGGCTAGAAAGGTAACCGTGTTCATGGATTTAGTTTTCCATGAAGCCCTGGCAAACTTTTATTTCTTTCCTAGGCCTCTGCGTGGTCACAGCACAGTGATGGTGCTGGTCGGCTTTTAATATAAACAGAAAGTTTTCAAAGTTTCCTTCAAACCATTACTAAATAATTAAACTCCCACGATTTCAGTCTCTAGACAAATGTTTTTTGTGTTCTGCCTCCAGAACAAAAGTTGTGCATGCTAGGTATTATCACTGTCTATTTTGTTTTAGTCCCTTCTAAAAAGCTGTTTTCAACCAGCATCTCTTCAAAGGGTGATGGTTTTGTTTTTTTTTTGTTTTTTGGGGGGGGGGTTCCGTTATGATTCTCAGTAGGTCCATGGATTGTGCATGTGAGTGGTTTGCCACTCGGACATACCAGGACTCTGAGGACATGGGCGCAGTAAACAGAAAGACGACTTAGGCTTCACCCATTTAAAGACTGCAGCATTGTATTCTCTCAAATTATAAAGGGCAAAGTCACTAAAGGGGATTAACCACTCTACCGCAACTTCAATATCAGTTTATTGTAGACTTGAGGGCAAGAAGAATGCCTAACTCTTTCCTCACTTCTGCTCTGTCTTCTAGCTAACTCACGGAGTTATGAATAAGGAGTTGAAAGCTTGCAAGAATCCAGAGGACCTCGAGTGCAATGAAAATGTGAAGCACAAGACCAAGGAATACATCAAAAAGTACATGCTGCGATTTGGCGCCGTGTACAGACCCAAGGAGGACACAGAGGTGTATTGAAGCATTTCAGGCCACAGATGTTACACTTTGCTCTGCGCTAACACAGGAGAAGCACAGATTTGCCTTTCCATTCACTCCCACATGCACGAACTGTCCAGCCTGAACAGTGAAGTAGTTTCTTTATTTCTATTTATGTCTACGAATTGCACTGCTGAAGTTCTCCAGGCCCTGTGGATCGCACAGGAGCCCCGATATACAGACTGTGGGAGACTTGAGTGTTGCTGAACAACCCAAGACTCCAGGTGCAGTGTTCTCAGACGATGACACTGAGGGGTGCTACAGAGACTGTTTTCACTGACTGTTTTATTTTTTTTTTTAGCATTTTTTTTTTTTTCCATTTGTGTTTCTTCAAAGTTCCTCAGATGATCACCAATTTTTAAACTGTTATATCCCCAAATGAGGATCATTCACAGGAATCAGCTTTGGTATCACATTTATCAAAGTTTTGTTGTTACTTTCCACTGTTTAAAAAAGGATCAGTGACTGAACAGTTGAGTTCTCCCTCCCCAGCCTCCTTTTTCTCCCCCCTCTGTACATGCTTCAGCCCCCCCTGCCACTGACCATATCTGGTGCTGCTTTTAAATGGGCTGTGGAGGTCCAAGCTTCCACTCCTACAAACCCTGCCTTCTTAACCACAAGACTTTGGAGCCTCTGTTGTTTTATGAATGCATGATGTAACCTGAGGTCAGAGTGATCCTTATGGAAATCCCTACATTTTCCACGTCTTCTTACTTCAAGTAATCTTCCCTCACGGGGATGAGCTTTTTGCTCACAGTATACTGAGGGATCCATCAGTGGCAATCAGCCTGGCGAAAAAGGAGTTAGTGGTCAATCTTTCGCTTGACTTTTATCAGTTAATGTGTAATAACGGGAGCAGGGTTTGATTGCTATGTTTGACATGCTGTTTAGGTGTGTGTCCAGTTACTCCCCCACCCCCTCATTTCTTGTCCGGCCCCGCTTCCTCAACTTGTTCTGCCCGATTTCCTCTACCTACAGGAATGATTCTGAGAATGAAGGTTGTAGCATTGCCGTTTTAACCGTTTCTAAACATCCCATGGGTTCAGTCTTTTTACCACACTTAGTCCTAGCAAGACATTTGAGACAAACTGTCGCTCATTAATTTCTGAGATTTTTACAGTTGGCACTAAAAGTTGTTTCTTTAGCATTAGGTCATCGATTTTACATCGCATAAAATTGCATTAAAAAGAATTCCAACATATGTACATTGCTTTATATGTGAATATACTGAATAATAGTTTTTTGGAATGCTTAATTAAGCGGACACTTTGTAAATGGAATATGATTTGGTGATTGAAAGTGTAAATATTGTGTAAAACTACCAAAGCTGTATGCAGGAGAGTAGGGTGATGGAGCACAGTGAGCTCACCCATCCTCACCAGCTTAGTCCTCCTGATGCAGTTCCCATATCAGTCAGTGAAACTTAAGAGCCCGCTGACTCACAGCCAATTTATTTTAATTAAGTGGCCAGGGTGATGTTCATGTGTTTTGTTTTTGTTCTGTTTTTTAGTTGTTATTGTTGGTGGTGTTTTTTTTAATTATTATTATTTTTCTATGTACAAATTAAATTTCACCCAGCTCTACTGTAAGTATTGTGTAAGCACATTGTCATACCGAGTGTAAAAACATTTTAAAGATAATAAACCTTTTTTGTAAAATCACATCAATTTTTTTCCCCCTGCGGTGCAGTTCAATTAGGTTTGTTTGAGCATCAGTCAAATAGGCCAGAATATCTCTAAGCAAATGTGACTGCCTTGTGCTTCATGATTAACAGCGTAGCGCACACCCAATCCCATTTTTAGATCTGCTCCCGCCTCTAATAAAGGGTGCATATGGCACGAATGCCACTACGGCACTTTCGCACAGCACTGAGCCAGATGTTCGGCCCCGCTAAAAGGAAACAAAGTGATGGACTGCCTTCATTCGAGACATTCAGTGTGCTCTAAATATGGAGACCTGTGAGGAGTAGAAAGAGGCGCTGCTGTGCTTCCCCTCTCTCTTCTGGGTCCCAACCCCACCCCCCCCTTTCCAGTGTATGCACATTCCGCAGCCTCATGCCTGTGTGCTCCAGACCGCAGTTAAGCAGTCCCTTCTGGAGTGTGTGACGCTGTAACGCTGCTCTAGGCCATGCACGATGCCTGCTCCCACTTAGAACTGAAGGCAAAGAGATCATTAACAGATCCGAGTTCACGGCAGAAGGGGAGCAGGAATGAGAGATGGTGTCTCAGTGAGAAAGAGAAAACTGCTCCTCCAGAAGATTTTAGATTATTTTGGTTTCACCCTCAAATTATTAAATACCTCTTAAATGATTTCCCCTCAGGGTTCTGGACAGGAAATGTCCTTATACAATAAATCCCTTGAAGAGAGGTAGCTTATTCCATGTCCAAACTTTGTTACTCTAACCCATCAGATGGGTTTTATACTTTGACTAAAGATGATAGGCGTAGGTTTATGGGACTGTGGTTCTTTAGCAATAAATGTCTTATTTCCATAAACCTAAAAAAAAAGAAAAGACTTCTCATTTGGTGCAAATACAACTGTTCACTGTTGCCTTTCACTAGACGGTCATAAAACACTGTATCATTATTACATAAACAATGCCATAACTGTTTGGGCCTTTGGGAAGACGACAAAAAGATGAAAATTAAACTATACTGTGTGAAACTAATGAGGCCTGTCGAGTCTCTTGTCAGCTGTGCTCTTTTATCATCACTTTTACATATTTCATCTGTTCTTTATTTCTTTGCTTCATGTTTTAAGCCCTTTTAAAATTTATGAACATTTGTTCTGATTGTAACTTTAAATTGTAATTCTGCTTATGGTTTTGTTTTTTAATGAGTTTCTCAGTAATCACTTAGCCTCAAGAAACCAAATAAAAGGTAGAAGTTCCCCAGGCTGATTATAACAGATCTGCAGCATAAAGACTGAAGTTTTATCATCTTTATAATGCTACATTTGCTTTGTAATTCCCAAAAAAGAAAAAAGTTGAATATCAAAGTTAGACTCGCTTGCCACTTCATTAGTTACAGGTAGTGGGTTAAACCTCCTTTTGCCTTCAGAGTTACCTTAATTCTTCATGGCACAAATTCAAGAAGCTGCTGGAAACATTTCTCAGATTTGCTTAGCAGGTACTAAGTGTCTCAGGGTGTACCATTATGAATGTCACAGCATAAATCGAAGGCTCTTTAGACCAGGGAACATTTTCCCAATCTTCTGTTGTCCAGTTTTGGGGAGCCTGTGTAAAATGAAGCCTCAGTTTTCTGTTCTTAGCTGACTGGAGTGGTCTTCTGCTGCTGTAGCAAGGTTCAACATGTTGTGGATACAGAGATGCTCTTCTGCATACCTTGGTTGTAATGAGTGGTTATCTGAGTTACTGTTGCCTTCCTGTCATCTGAAAGCAGTCTGGCCTCTGACATCAGTCTCCTCTGACCTCTGGTATCAAACGAGGCATTTTCGCCCAGAAAACTGTCGCTCACTGGATATTTTCTCCTTTTAGACCTGTCTCTGTGAACTCTGTGATTAAAATCCCAGCAAATCAGCACTTTCTGAAATCGGCTGATTAGATACTTTTTCATTTAACAGGCATACCTAACAAAGTGGCTCGTAAGTGTATTTGTTAAATGACAACTAGGCCACCACAGATGTCTCATAGATTTTATTTACTTTTTGACTTGAAGTGGTGTTAAAATAAATACAAAAACAAGGTGGCAACTGGACACAAGAATTAATGTTGAGAACTTTTTCTGCATTTTAAAATGGAAAATTCCAACTGCGTATTAGAAATGTAAGAAGAATGGCAGATTATATATATATTTTTTATTTCTTTAGTCTTCACAGTTGACAAATTTCCACTTTAATCCATGACTTTACCAACCCCTTAACATTTAAAGCGTTTACAATTAAATGATTACTTTGAGAAAGCGCTAAGAAAGTTGTTGTTTAACAGAATGCTTCCTTTTTCGTGTTCTCTGATTAGATATGACGGTGCTTGATATTTCCTCAGTGTAAATGACCACAGCTACTTTGTGGCTGCAGCAGGGGGAAAAGAAAAAGGAGATTTAAAAAAAACAAAAAAACAACAGAATAGGCAATAACTTTTAACAAACAATCTAGTGAGCAGTTCCTATCTACATACAAGATAAAAGTGTTATAAAAAATATAAACTACAAGCAATAATGGGGACAATTACAGAGATTTGACCTTGACGTTCTCCTGAAGAAATCAGACCACTTCCCCAGTAAACCCTCCCCATCTGCACACAAATGATCCCCATTAGGGAAAGCCACATCATACTGGAAAGGCAGAAAATATGTCCTTTTGGCCAAAATCAGCTGTACCATAGTGGTTGCTTCAGTTGTGAGTCATAACAAAAAGGCTAGCCATACTAAAAACATGATGACGTAACCTGTGTGCATTTCTACAACAGCACGTGGCAGGATATATATATATATATATATATATATATATATATATATATATATATATATATATATATATTTGTTTTTGTTTTTGTTTTGTTTTTTACATGGGGATGGATATAATTTATGGTGTTTCTGAATAATAAAACTCATGCAACATGTAAACATGTTATTTCGCTTCCTGCCACTAACTAAATATTTACAAGAAGTAGTAGTGTGCGCGTATAAACAACACTGTAAATGCTCTTATTGTTGTGTGAGAGGAGATCTTTCCACATCATTCCAGATGATCAGGTTGTTCTCTCACTGGTAGCATCAGTTGCAGTGATGAGATATACCACAGTTTATACTGTTAGCTTCCTGCTTATGTGCTGATAGGACACACTAACAGGAGAATCAGTCATGCAGTTAGAGCAATGTACAATCAAATGGTGACATAAACTGGAGTAAAATTTTAGAAGGTAAAAAAAAAAACTATTAAAAAAACATCAGTGGCAGAGGTGGTGATATCATAGTACCTCTCATAATGTCAGAGTTTTCACCCGAGTCTCTGAGTTTCACACGTAGGGTTGAGAAGTTGTCAGACCACGGAAACCCCCTGCACAGGACAGTTAAGAGCTGTTACTATGTCGGGCCTCTCGATGCGGGCCAGTGCAGAGCACAGCAGTCCCAGAGTGGAGCCTTCTTTCTGGGCCCAGTTGGAGAGGAGTGTGTGGGCCGGGGCCTCTCCCCGCCCGAACAGATCCAGCTGTTCAGGCTCATAACCCAGTGCCGCGCCAAGGTGCCTCCAGCCTCGGCCACTTCCCTCTTGCAAGAGGCGCTCCACCTCTTCCTGTCTATGTGGAGGTAGGTTCGTGTAAAGACGGCTGTCCTGCTTGTTGTCTCTCATGTTACCTGCAAAAACAAAATCCAACCAAAGTTACCACATCTGTCCGAAAAGCAGTAGCACTACTTACAGTATATTATCAAAAGCTATAAAAATACCACAAACATGGGCACTGCAATAATTGTTTCCTTTTAGAAATACCAAGTTAATTATTGCAAAATTAGGAAGTTTATCGTTATTGTGGAAAACACTGAACACTTAAAGGTGATACAGCGATTTCTTCCAAACAAAGAGACTTTGTTTACTTTTTGTGTTAGTTTCTGAAAGCCACAATGGAATACACGGCTTGTGTGCAAAACATCAGTCTGCAGACAAGCTTATATAAAAAGGAGCTATGGTTATAATATAACTTTCTGAACTTTAAAAAAAATGTTTTCATATATATTTGATCCCAATCAAATATCGTTTTTCTTAAATCAATCCCTGCAAAATACAGGTGCGTTTTTAATAATGGATGAACTTGAAAATATGACTCCTGCTGTGGAAATTTCCAGGCTGACCAGTAAACATGGCAAAGATCATGGAGTTGTCTCAAAAACAGAGGAGATTACGCCAAACCAACATATGATTTAAAAAGAATTTTCAAGACACGCCAACTTCCAAGAGACACGATAGGGAGCATCATGCATAACTTTAAAAACTCATCAGTAAAGCAGCAAACTTCCCTGGGCATGAAAGAAACGTTTCGCCAAGAGGAATCAGATATTTCAAAACAACAGCTGAGATAATAACATATGACTGATGTCTTGGATTTTCTGAGGCACCAGGTCATTTAGAAGAATAACACAATGCCACGAGTGGATAAACTGTAATCACTTGATGTTCCAGCAAGAAATCATCCCTCAGCGGATTTCCAAGTTAGGATTCATTCCTGAAATGTCCTCAGTTGTCCTTCTTATTCAGAAGCACTGAAAATACTTTTCAGTGCTTCATTTAAAGAAAGCAGTGTGAACAGCGAGCTGACAGCGTTTGGTCACGAGGAATGAACTAAAATTGCAAAAGCATGGGGAAAACAACAATAAAAATTACCCTTTGCCCTTCTTCTAATCATTAAGGTCAAGCGTTGTTATTGTTAGTACATACACTGACTTAAAAACTTTAAAAATATCAACCTGGTTGCATAAATATGTACACCTAATACTTTGCTTCAGTAACTTCGTATTTTAATACACCATTCAGTCTTTTTGGGTAGAACTCTATCAACATGACATGTCTTCACTCTTCCTCGCGGCGTCTCCTGTGCACAGTTCTCTTCACGTCTGCTCCGTTGGGTTCAGATGTGACCTTTGGCTGGGCACTTCCAAAATTTTAATCTTCCCCTGGTGAAGTAATTCTTTTGTTGATCTGGATGTATGCTACGGGTCACTGTTGTGCTGAAAGATGAAGTTTCAACTGAAGCATGATGCTGCTGCTGCTGCTGCCATGCTTCGGCGTAGCTATCATGTTCTTTTGGTGTGCATAACACCTTTTGGAATTATGGGAAGAAAAAAAAAAGTCCAGTCTTTTCATTTTCCCATATGCTTTTAGGAAGACCGGATGTATTTTGTTGCGAAAAACTAGCCGGGCTTGGGTGATTTTCTCTGCAAGAAAAGGCTTCTGTGTTGCCACCCTACCACATAGCACAGACATATGATGAATATGAAGATTGTTGTCACATGCAGTACACAACCAGATCTTGCCAGAAATTCCTGCAGCTCCTTTAATGTCTCTACAGGCCTCTTGGCAGCCTCCCTGACCAGTTTTCTTGTTATCTCTTCATCAGTTTTTGAGGGGTGTCCAGTTCTTGATTACGTCACTGTTGTGCCATATTATTTTCACTCGTTGATGACTGTCTCCATTGTGTTCCATGGTATATTTAATGCCTTGGGAATTCTGTTGTACTCTTCTCCTGACTGATACCTTTCAGCGATTTGACAATTTGTAAATTCTCTGTGGCCTTTTTGCTGTGACCAGATTGGTTTAACAAAACTGGTTAATTTTGGTTAATCCTCAGTTATATGACGGTGTGCACACTTATGCAAACACATTACACATTAAGCAGTTTGCGTCTCATCTAAATTGCAAAGGTTATACATCACATTAAAGATGGAAAAAGCTCTGAAATTATTTATACTGACATCACAAAAACCTGCGATGGGTGCAAAGATTTTTTTTTGTATCCACAGCTCTCGGTGAGCTGCTAGATGTTTTAGCAACATTTTTAAAAAGCTCTAATCGTTTCAAATCAATTTAATTTAGTTTCATAGCATCTGTTGCTATCAGACCTTTGCTGGGCTGGTTGTCCTGTAGGCTGTAAGAATCCAGAAAAACACCACTGTCGCTCTGAAGCTTCTCTCCTTCTGGAGATGTTCCCAACTCTGCTGCACGGGCCTTAGAGAGCGCCTTCTTCTGTTTACATGATCTCCAGCTGTGAAGAGCACAGTAAAAACAATGATAGTTAATTACCCATTGTGTCCTATTTTTCATCACTGGGGGAATACATACACATTCTTATGTACATTTAAAAATTAGGACCCTTCCTCAGTGAAAACTTACCATTTATAAGCCACATAAATAAGCAAGCCCAGCACCACAGCAGCCAGAACAGACACGTATGCAAGAATGTTGCTGTTGCCGCTCTCTTCCTGTGTGGTTAAATCGGTCGTTCCAGGAGCAGGACTGGTCTTCCCATCCTCCGTTACCACCTCTACGCCGGGCCACCGAGGAGCATCGGTTTGACCAGGGCGAGAAAGAATGTGCAGCTTCTTCTCTGTGAAGATTAGGAGATGGACATGTGCCACAGTGAGGAGCATTGCATGTGCACATTTTGCACGTCAGAACACATTTGCACACCATAAATTAGGAGCAGATGTAATGATAGCCTCAGCTATCCCACTCCCCTGAGGTTTTCAGACCTTTCATTGCCCCTGTTTCCAGCCTGATTCTCCCTCCTGCTGTCTGCCTATTTTAGGATCAAACAGTATATCGTACTGTGCTGACCTACAAGGGGTCAAAGAGTCCTGACTTATGGACCCACGGTGTGTACAGATGACCTCACTCCTGGAGAGTGGGCGTAGCCATTTGGGAGCAAGCAGACTAGCTGTCAGGGTCAGCAGCCTTGCTTGGTCTTCAGGTTCTTGAGGCAGTTAACCTAAAGACCTGTCAAGATCATATCAATTGGACTACAGCACCTAAGTGGGCTCTTTTTCACAACTCATGTTTCCCAGCTCAGAGTGTTACAGAGTGAAGCATAGATGCAGATGTTGACCACATGTTCTCATTTTTTCAGAGACTCTTCCGCTGCTTGTCTCCCCCTTCCCTTCAGCTCACTCTTTCATCTTTTTTATGCACTATTACTGCCTTTCCTAGATCAGATCTTTAAAGGATAAAGCTGTCACTATTCTGTATTTTCCTATTATCAGCAAAGCCAGTTATAAAATCAAGACCCCAGTCAGCCCACTGGATAGCTTTAGAAAATGTAAGGGCATAAATTTGTGACTTTTAAATTAATTTTAATAACTTTTACAGCTGATAAAGGCCTCCCAAATGATTATTCATACTGCACCAAAATAATTAAGCAACAGATAAACCATTTAATAGCAAATTTCCTGTTTTTTCATCATCATCTATAGAAAATTCTGTTTTTTTACTATGGGTCCACAGTAAAAAAAATTATAATATAATTATAATTATAATTATAATAATAAAGGACATTTTGGGACCGTGAATTAATAATTTTCTATTGTATAATTACAGGACAGTCTGGGCAATGAGCTACTACAAAGTGTTCTGTAATTTTACACATTTATTTCTTAGAATTTAAACCCAAAGACTCATGCTGAAAGATTTCCTTCATGAACTGAAGTAGGATTTTTTTATCCTGTAGAAAAACTGAGACATGCTGTTGAAATTGCACATCTTTATCTTATATTAAGGTATCTCAGGGATTCGATGTTTAATTAAATTTCTTTTCACTGACTGGTCCAGCTCACTTAAGATCAAAGTAGGTTGTATGTGGCCCATGATGTAAAATTAGTTTGAAGTCCTTGGCTTCTAGGCTCACTGGTAGTAACCAGGGCGATATCAATGTTATTCCAGTATTTACTGGGTCAGCCCTAAATAGGACATACATAGATGCCCTGACCTGTCTCCCTCCCCTTATCCCCAACCAGTCACATCAGATGGCTGCCCTTCCCTGAGCCTGGTTCTTGGTTTATTCCTGTTAAAAGGGAGTTTTTCTTTCCCTCTGTCACCAAGTCTTTGCTCATAGGGCGGGTCATCTGATTGGTGGGATCTTTTCCTTACAATATAAAATAGCCTGAGGGGACTGTTGTTGTGATCTAGTGCTATATTGAACTGAACTAAATATGTCACCACAGTTGCCTTTCAATAATGCATTTTATTTACGGAGTCTAATTCTTTGATAAAGCTCACCCATGCAGAGTGTGTCAGAGTAGGGCAGGCAGGACCGGATCTCCACCTCATTTTCAGAGCACTGAGTGCAAGGCTGACAGGGATCTGTGGGACGATCCACCTCCGAGAAGGTTCCAGAGCCACAGGTGGTGCACACAGTGTCTCCCTCAGAGCCACACTGCCGTACAACGCCCTCACCACGACTGCATTTGGAGCAAGGTGCGCACAAGCTGTGCGAGCTCAAAAAGAAGAAGCCGCTGTCACATTCACACTGCACGTTTTGAGTGACAGAGCACGGAGCGAAAATGGGAATACTGTGTGGACACTTAGCACATGGAAGGCAAGGGCCAAGGTCTTCAGATGAGGAAAATGTGCCTATGGGACAGATTACAAACTCAGCGTCAAACTGGTTGAAGAAAATGATGAGGCACTTGAAACACATGCTGAATCGGAGTAGTAACATTAGATTATAAGTGCTTACCCTTTGGGCACGGTGCACATTTGGTGTCCACTTTCCCACATTCTACCTCCACTCCAAACCCAGGAGGGCACAGACTGCAACACTCCCCTGATTCAGTAAACTTACCGCTGGCACAGGCATTTCCAAGAGTAACCTACAGCAAAAGTGACACAGTTAAAAAAAACAAAAAACTGTATTTTTTTAAGGCAACAAATCATAAGTTTGGGCCATTTTTGGATATAAAGTTATAGGACTGCGTGATTAAAGAAGCAGCAAAGAAGATAAACTGAAAATGCCCCCCACCCCCCGCCTTGTTTTTATCTTTCGATCTGCCTTGGTTTTCACCCATAAGTGCTCTTAATCCTTATCTGCAAGTGGGTAATGGAGGTCCCAGCTTGAGTTATGACATGACGAATAGATCAGACATTCCTAACAGCTTGTGCAGGGAGGGAGGGTGCCTGACAGGAGTTGCTGGATTTAATCACATGGCTTTAGGTCATTGAAAAGAATGAAACATAAAGGGGTGAAGTAAAACAACCAGAAGGAGGGTGAAAGAAGTAAAAAAAAAAAGAAAAAACTGAGTTTCTGCCTTTCCACTCATTCTAGATTCTGTGTGAATGAGCACTCTCTTTGTGAATTAACTATACTGGTTGTGGTGGTGATTGGGAATAAAGGAGATGGCCCCAGGCAAGAGTGTCAGTTAACCAAGGCTTCTCAGCATGAGAGTGTCCGTTTGGGTAAAAGGAGTGCTTTGAAGTCACCAAGCCCCGCAGGTGTGTCTATGAAGGTCAGTATTTCACTAACACCCCCTTCTCCAGGCTCTATGCAACGGCATCTTAAACATGCACACACATTTAAGGGAGACTGACCTACTCCGCCTGGGGCCTGACAAGAGCAAACAGATGTCTAACAACTAACCTCCTGCAAAGGAAAAAAGTAACAGCTAAACAGCCTCAATGATGTCTCTCTTTGTTTCTGAAGTCTGCCAAGACACTCAGGAGACATGTGTGAACCTGCAGCCTCCAACAAAAGCCCCCCAGATAAAAACCACACACACACACATGGACGGACACACACACACACACTGGTGTGACTCCAGTCGCGAAACCCAAAATGTTCCATGCTGATAATACAGGGGAATCAGCTTTGAAACTGTGCTCGACTCGTTCCAAAAACAACAGCCGGTTTGACAGCGCAGATTACAAAGGAGCCTGATGATATCTGAACACCAGCCACACTACCCAGAACAGAGGCATTTAGGGGATTGGGGTGGTAGGATCCAGCAGGGAGGAATCAGGATATCTGAGTTGGCTGACTGCGACTGTGTCTGAACCACAATAACTTGTATCACAGAGGTATCCTGGTAACCCTGGTTTGCCCTCTCCATGTGACTGATGAAGTGCTTAATAACCTTTTGGCCTCTTAATCTATACTTTGGTAAATATTCAGTGACAGTGGTTCTGTTTTGTTTTTTGGCTTTTTTTTTTTGGGGGGGGGTGACCTCAAGCTTGAATGTGTGGCATTTTATAATGCGTGGTGTGGGTCTGGGTTGGTGTAGCTCGTTAAACTTGGCTGGAGGGCCAACTGTACAGAGAGCAGGCACCGGCAAATGCTTGGCGCTTAACCCGTTGGTGTCCAGTATACAATGAAAGATTTTTTTCATGCCACACTGGAAATCAGCAGGAACTGCCATCTACTCCTTACAGGAATAACTATCTACTCATAAATTAAATAGTACCTCTTAAGGGTAAAATTTAATTTTAATTTGTAGGTAATGTTAGAAATGCACCGATATATCAACCAAATATCGTATTTGCCGATATCGACACACCAAGACCAATATCAGTGGCCAGCATTTATCTGTTGTGCTGCATAGATTTTGCGCTGGCAAAATGACACAACGAGAGAAACAAATCTTAAAGACAAAGCAAGTAGACAGAAAAAAATTGTGGGGGGGTTATAATCGTTATTTTAAAGGTCGCAATCAGTTTTGCAGTTGTTCTCATGGATGTACACAGTTTACACTGTATAGTTCAAAACTGAAATTATCTTAAAATACTGTAGACACTGTAATCACATTACATTACACTGTAATCACGTTCATGATTTAGGATCAGATATTGCAGTACTAAAAAGAGTATACTTTTACAGGACAATGATAAGTTTCCTGTTTAAGTCTGGAAAGTAGCACATAATAACTTCTAAATTATTTGTTGCTTGTTAACTCAGAAGGCAAAAACTGTTATTTTTAGTTTCATGCCACATAAATTGACATGCTTTACTTTCTAAACATGTACATAACTTGATTCCATTTAATTATTGGCTCTTGTTGATCATCTTGCTACAGCTTGTGTGGCTACAATGTCATACCGTGTCATTATGTTCACTTTTCAAGCAAAGTTTAATTTCCCTCAGAGTCCTCTGGGTCTTATCTGTTGTACTGGGGGGTTATAAAGTCTGAGGGGAACCAAGCTGCAGTTGCTTTTTCCATCAAGGTAAGAAGCTGCAATCTAAAGGGATTCCCCAGTGAGAACAGACGGACCACCGAGGAGCACAGCTTTCAATGGGGCTCTCAACTCCACGGCTGCTGGAGTCACTCAGTCATCGGGGATCTCACACACAAACACACACACACACACACACACACACACACACACACACACACAGAGACACACAGAT
>VVHJ01029627.1:36682-47446 GCA_015107715.1 Tylochromis polylepis
GACGGACCACCGAGGAGCACAGCTTTCAATGGGGCTCTCAACTCCACGGCTGCTGGAGTCACTCAGTCATCGGGGATCTCACACACAAACACACATGCGCACAATTCATTTCAGCCGCCTCTTTGCCTGAAACATTTTCTGAAGTGAGATCACTTTTAAAGCCTGCGGATGTGAGTTTCCACTGTTAATCTAATCTGTGTGAAAATAAACATTAAAAGATTGCTCTTCGCCTGTGAAGATGCTGACCCATGATATTTCATAATCTGTCTGTGGCAACAACAGTGAGAGGTCTTTCAGCAGAGACAGCCCAGGCTGAGAGGGGAAACTTGTCTGAGCAGCACATCTGTGCCGATTCCTGCTATTGGTGCAGTATGGAGGCAGCATGAGGGACAAATTAAAGGACACAGGGTTCCAACACAACCGTGATCCTAAATCAAATGAGACAGCGCGCGCAGATACACCAGCTATTGATCTCGCTGTTTTCAACTCTCACCAAAGTAAGTGAGGTAATTAAAACTACTAAATGATCCTGAAGTCTGCCTTCTCTGTGGAAATTCAAATTAGGGTGGGAACACACTAAACTACCCCCCTTGCATGCACGCACACACACACACGCACACACACACACACACACACACACACACACACACACACACACACACACACACACACACATACACCCACACACACCACAAACTGGGAGAAAATGATGATAATTGCCTTACTCCGGATATCCAGACCCCAGCAGTAGTAATAGACTAGGCCACATTTTCATCAGGAACTGCCACTAGTAACAAATGTGGCAACGCGTACAGTAAACTAAATGGAAAATGAGTCTTAGAAAGAGTTAAGGCAGTAGAAAAAACACCCAACTTCCACACTGAATCCTCTAGTGACTAATGAAACAATTATTTTTGGAAACAAAAGATTCCTTTTGTTTTTTTCTCAAATGAAAAACATCTTAAATTCCACAAATTAATCCTACTGATATTATAATTACAAAGAGATATCTATCTTTTTTAGAACTAAAGCTTTATCTAACCACTCTCACCTAACAAAAGTGCTCTAACTCTAAAAAACATGTCTAGACAGGACTACAAGTCCCACAGGCTTTTTAAGGTAGATGAGTGTCAAATTATTGTCTGCAACTGTGGAGGTAGAGGCTTTCTTTGCACCCTGATCCTGGCTTAATGGCATGCTATCAAACACCACCGAAACTATAATCTGTCTTTAAATCATACACCATTTACTTTAATGTGGCTGCTTAATCTTGATAAATGGTGCGCTCCTGGGTTTTGTTCCTGTTTTACATGTTTGGTTCATTGTAGTTGGTACACAGTGTGACGGGCTTAAAATGTGACGTTTAGTGGGAAAACGATGAGGTTACAACTGTGAAAAAAAAAGAAAAAAAAAGAAGAAGAAGAGGAAGAAATTGTGCCAAGGAGGTCTTCAGTAGACTTCGTCTGAGCATGTGCATCTGAGAAATAAGATTACCACGGAAAAACAACAAGTTCGATTCCACTTTTGTCAAGAGAGCCTTTCAAAGACGCACTAATTGTGCTCTATTATCACCTCTGACGCTTATATTCGCCAAAATGTGCCGTGTGACAGCCCTGATGAAGTATGGTTCTGTGTTGTGAAACAGATTTCCTTTGGGAACAATGGTGCAAAACTGAGCTGGATTAAGTTTACTCAAGTTTAAACAGACCCTTGATGTAAAGCCACGAGTGTGGAATAAGTAAGAAACACCTAATAAAACAGAAAATCTGACTTTAGCTCGTGTGGTGGTAAAGTGGTAATAAACTGTTGCTTACTTTTAAAAGCAGAAATGCGCATACGACAAACGGTTTCATGTCTTCAGCTCCAAAATCCTCTTTGGCTTCGACACACTGGGGCGTCTCAAAATCGTCCACAGAACAGTGTTTTTACTCTGCAGCCTCCAACAATGGCATGAAAAATGCCAAAACCTCACGTTCCGCGAGTCTAGTCAAATACACCAACTTGTCCTAAAACGTGCTGGTTCCACAGAGAAGACAGTTCGGTCATAGTCCAGTAACCAGATGAGGAAGCAGTTTTAAAATGTGTATAATCCTCCAGTCTTCTCTACGTAGCGTAGCAGCCCGATGCGTCTGTGTCAGTGCATTCCTCAATGTTACCTTAAAACAAAGTTACTTCTGTCTCAGCTCACAGGATGCACCAGCTGCCACACTCCTGCAGCTTTGCAACAGATGAATCAGGAGGGGGGTTAGCTGCTGCGAGTTCTCAGGAGCCTTTTCTCCTCCCATCTACTCGGCTTTCAGTGTGGCTTCGTGATTGGCTGCATCCTTGAGCTCGGTAACAATATACAGACGATACAGGAAGGCAGGAAAGTGAAGGTAGCCGTCATTGTTATCGACTGTGTCAGCGTTATGTATCTAATGTTACATGTATAAATGCTGTACAGGCTCAGTGCACTAGCTTAAAATAAGCAGCCCCAAAGTTTCCAATGTTAAACACATTAATGGTTCATTGATACATAAACAGTCATGTTAATAAATGGGATAAAGGTGTCAGTTTATAAGTAGATTACATAATAATAATGACAGTAGACTTTTCAGATTGTTTGCACTGATATTTTTAAAGTTTTTCCAATAAAGCAAAAAATGTTATTGTAATTATTGCGGGTTTCTTGCCTAAACTGCATTTATATGTCAGCTCTTTTTGCCAGTTACCCAACAAAATAAGACTTTACATGCAGATATAGGATAACCTTATGCAATATGTGGCATTGCTGGATACATTTTTTTTTAAAAATCTGAAGCTGAATAATCCTAGTGACAAAACGCGTAAAAGCAGGTTTTTCACCTTTCACGTTTCACTGCGTTAGGCTGGTGTGCATTCCCATAAGGGTGAATTGATCCTGGAGAAATCCTTCTTGAACCATGACATTGTTTTACAGCCCTACAGGGATGCTCGCAAAGAGCTGTGATCAGTTGTTATCAGAAACAAAAGAGAGCATGCGAATCAAATAAGAGCCCTTAACAAGAAGTACATGTTTGATCTCAAGTAATTCAAAAGATTAGAAAACCAATCCAGGCTAAATTACACACCTTGTAAATTCTGGAGAGCGCATCGCAGGGGGGCCCGGAGACTTCAGAGGCAAACAAATGGAAAGAGCTCTCAGACACAATACTACTTGCACTTCAAAGCCTGCCGAGGGATAAGAGGAGACTGAGGATGTTTCTCCACTGATAAAATGCCGAGAAATATTTGAGACAAGCAGGGATCTCCTTTGCTTTCATTCATAACATCTGACAAAGTCTCCGCACTACAAAAACCTCCATCTGCCTGAGGAATTCTTTTTCAGTTTTAAGTCTATATTTTAACATTTCTTTTCAGCCTATTAAATCTATTTTCGGCTGCATGTTTGATTTGGCAGATTTTTATCTCAGGGGGTCTGCGTCTCCTCCCAGGACTGAACCAGGGACCTTTCGTTTGTTAGGTGAATGTGTAAACCACCACAACATGGAGCTACTATTGCGCTGCAAAATCAAGTAGATTTTTGTCTACTGTGAGTCTTTAATTGACGCACTAGTGTGAATCAAATAAACGCTCTTAAAAGTACATGCAATGTTAAATAACGCAATACGAAAAAAAAAACTTTATTTCAAGACTGATTTAAAAAGAAATCACGTACGCGAGTTTGTAGTTACAGCAGACAAATCTGTCTCACCATGACAACAAGCCTTAAAGTTAATTTTTACGGGAAACAGGTTGTAATAAGGTTATCTTACTGGAACTAAAGAAAAAAGTTTTGTTTTGTTTGGGGATTTTTTTTTTTTTTTAATTTTTTTTTTGGGGGGGGAGGGGATTTAGTAACAATACTTCAAACCAAGTTTTATCATAAATCACAAAAATAAACATCAATTTTCCATCAATGTTTCCCCCTCTTCACTTGTCTGCATCATCTGGCTGCAGGAGCACAAAGTGCTTATCAGAGTTTGTTTGTAGTTATACATGACTGGGAATGATAAGGGAGCTATAAAAAGGAAAGAAAATGAAGTTTTTCTCCACAGGCCAAGTTGAAATGGACCAGTGGAGGGAAAAAAAGAGGAGGAGGCGGGGATTGGGATCTGAGGTCGTTTGACAGAGGACTATTTGAGAGTTCTTGCGGTTCTTGGCAAGAACACCTTGAACAACACCAAAATTGCAGCATATCATGAAATCCATCCCCTCCGCCTGCCCTCAGGTCTGGAGAGGTCAGACGGAGATGCTGGCAGCAACTGGGAGCGAGGTGTTAATCCCTCCCTCCATTGTCACAGGGACCACATCAGAGTGACTGCACCCTCCTACTACACTTCCCTTATTCACCATCCTGTGGTTTGTATTTGACTGGAGGTCCACAGGTCAGTTTTACCACCCACCTCACCCCTCCCAACCCTACTGAATTGTACCTCATAGAGGCGTTTATGGGGAAGCTGACAGGATGTTCGGCCCACCAGGAGATCAAAGTCACTTGAAGTAAATGTGCTCTTGCTCGCTGTGACCTTTTCAACTCTTGTAGGATTAACATCACAGACGCATGCAAGGCTGGGATTATGGAGGAGCTGGATGAGCTACATTGTGGCAGCAGATCAGTTTCCTTCCTCCTGGGGTACACACACACACACAAAATCAGAGCTCATTTTTCAGCCCTATCATCTGATCAACCTCAGGTGACGGAGCTGTTGGTTCACTGAAAATCTGAAAATAAGAAAGTAAGCATCAAGAAGGAGCAATACAACTTCCCACACTGAGAGCGAACAGAAACGATGATGTCTTTAAAGTTACAAGGAGCTGGACGTTTCTCGTACTAGAGTAATGCCACTGCTAAATAATAGTGGGAAAGAGAAATGGATCAAGTCCAACTCCAACACAGTGCTGACTTTCAACCATGGCATTTCTATCGGATCACTTCAAATCTGAACGATTTCAACACAAAAATTAAAATACATAAAATACGGCACGACTCAAAAGTGCTTTAGATGGAGAATTGTGACTGCAATGACTGCGAAGACATACATCTAACATTGATGAATTCAAAGTCTGTGCAGAGAGTTACTGCATAGTTGTGTGAAATAATACATTCGCCCTGGTTAGAGCAAAACATCATAAACTGATATCAGTATATGCAAGACATGTTTTTTTATTCACAGACTGTCTCAGCGATGCACAGCTTATAAATTTATCCTCATCTTACTGTTGTGTAAATGTGATTTTTAGACAGTTTGAACCCATTGAATCAAACAGTGGAGAAAAAGGTTGAAATGAGAAGTAAACATTTCATTTCAAATATAGTTTCCTTTATATTTCTTATGCATTTATTCAGAGAATCTCTGACAACTAGTCATTTTATGTGTGCAACATATTATGGGTATTGCTTTTACCCAGATAGTTCCCTTTGTCTTTCTCCCATTAATGACACTGCATAACATCGACTTTGTTCCAACCGCAGTATTACAAAAAAAAAGAAAGAAAAAAGAAAAAGAAAAAGCTGGCAGGAAGTGAATTCCTCTAAAACTCACTGACAGACTTTCTACACATGTTTCAGATGTTCTCAGTACTTCATAAGCAGTTTTACAATACCAGCACAGTCAACAGTTCATCGAATCCACGTCTGACTGTGCTGGTTTGTCACAGTGGAGTAGAAAAGTGTGTTCAAAATGGATCAGCAGGGACAACAAATCTGACATATAGTGATTTTAGATTCAGTGTTTATACAAGGCCTTAGATGAAAAAGGCACTTTTCAGCTCAAATAAAACAGGAATACAGTCATATGGTGAACAAAGTAGCAACAAAACCATTACAGAAGAATTTCTAAAAGCCTTAACGCTATTATGAATAAGGCAACAGAAGGCCCTGCTTTTGAGGTTCATTGTATCTAAGCTCCACATAGTTAAAAAATGAATATACTTCACATACTTGACCATTAAAGCAGTTATTGCTTTAATTGTAACAGTCTTACATCAACTAGAGCCTTAAGGAATGCAGAGATTATAAAATGTGGTATCCTGGTGCATTTCTGGTGCAAGGATAAGGATCTTTCAACCACTAAACATTATAAAACGGCATTAAGTACACTAGTCTTGTTACCCCGTGTCTCTTTTTACAAAATCAAACCTCTTGTGGTATTACCAGTATTGCAATTTGGGAATCTCAAGAAACATCTACTGTAGTTTTTCTTTCAAGTTTTCAGGAGTTTTAAGAAGTTGCCATTGCCAAAGAATGGCTTTGGGACATTCAACAGTACACGGATTGTAGCTGTGTCTCCAACAGTAAAGGAACAAAACATGGAGCCCGGGGAGTTCACAGCACGACTCGTCTTTGCGTCTGAGGCTCAATGTGGATCAGAGTGAGTCAGTCCCCTGAAATATGACTCAGAGCACATACAGTTCGACAGCAGTCCACAACCCCAAACACCAAGCTCTTCTCCATACACAAAACAAGGCCACTCTTTGGAATGATGCTGATTAAAAACAGTGTAACCATCAATGAAATATGCAATAAAATATAAAACCATTTAAGAATAGAAAGTGCTCAGTGTATAGTTGCTCTCTCAGAGAGATAAGTGGCTGGCTGGAGAGCATAGTTTACTATTCTTTACAGTTTGTAAAGGACAGGAGGCCTTGTTGAGTCTCGCGAGCGTGTGACAATGCATCCTACAGAGTCCTCAGGGTTCCTCCCGGCTGTTGCTCGTCTCATTTGCCAGCATTCTCTGTGGGATTGTACTCAGTTTCACCTGACGACACCTGAGAGATGCGGCGCGTGGAGCCCCACAGGCGACGGGAAAATTGTCCTGAGCGAACCTGAAAGGAGGAGGGCCAGCACGTAAATCTTCACTTCTAAAGAGGCTCAATTATCATAAGAAAAACCTTGTTTTCAGCAAATATTTAGCATACAAGAGCCTTCTTCCCACACTTACATGCACCACCCCCACTCTCACATCTCATATTTACCACTCCTGCTTCTCACCTCCTCTGGTTTCCCTGCCCCCACCACAATTAACTTCCCGTCCTCTAGTCCCACAAGGATGTGGCTGCACTCTTTGGTGACAGACACACTCCTCACAGTGACCCTCAAGGCCAGGGGTGTCACCAAAGGATCCAGGCTGCAGAAGAGGGAAGAGTTAGAACCAAACTTTTTTTTTGCTCTGAAGTTTTGCGCAAATACTATAAATTAGCAGCCTTAAAATTAACATTGCACTGGGTTCTTTATCTCTTTACCTGTACAAGTCCCGTACGTGGAGGTTGCCTTGCATAGTTCCCAGGATGACATATTCAGACACCAGGTGGAGTGCAGTCACCTGCTCCTCCATGGTGAATGAAGACAGCAGACAGCCGTTCACTGAGTAAACATGAATGGAGTACTTGCCCTGCAGGAATAAGCAGTATTTGGATAGTGACATAAGCGGAAAGAGAAAAGGACCCGTACATTCGAATGTATTGGAAAATATATGTTTACTGGACGTGCCTTCCTGTTGGAGCGTTTCTCCAGAGACGTCTGTACCACAATGTGGCCTTCCATTCCCACCTGGAGCCCAGAGATTTGGGCAGGTATGCAGCTTTCATTAGGGGGCTGCAATGTTCGCAGGAACTGGCCTCGTCGGACTGTGTGCACTATCACAGTTCCATCCTGGCGCACAGAAAGCACAAGCAGAGCTTAATTAAAGCTCCAACAGCACCTCAAGCTTAAACCTGTCATCTTGTCATCCTGCGAGGTGACAACTCTTGTCATAAGAAGTCAAATTTAAGTTCCTATAATAAGAGCTAAGAATTACAGACCTGAATTTTCTGTTTGCCCCCTGAGGATTTGATGCTATTTACAAGCGTATGGAAAAAAAAATGTTTGGTGGGCAACTTGGCATGACGCCTTCTGTGTACTCTACTCAAAGAAACTGAGTATTTCCAGAAGTGAGAACACATCTGAAGCATACCATCTTCTGTTGTATGCTACATGTGCAAAAGATCAACACTGGGCCACAGCCTGACCTGATTTTCTCAACGTGGCCTGGACTTCATGTGTGAAACAGATCTACATAATTTAATAATGAGGTACTTTGGAGATTTAAAAAACCGCTCACATAACATCTTTAAATTTCTCTCTTAAATAGTAGCATAAGTACTTTTATTTAATCTTAAACACGTCCAAGTTTAAAATCTCTGACCTTTGATCCTGAGACAGCCATGTCCAGTTCAGTGCTGATGGCCACACAGGTTACCTCCTGGTCATGCCCACAGAGAATCTGTACTGGCCGGGGAGACAAGCCGCTGGAGAAGCCACCCTGAATGACCCCCCACCAAAAAAAAGAGAGAGAATCTATACATGAAGGCTTCATACTGAGCATAGCTGCTTCTTACTACAGTTTACAGCTATTGAATATGAGTGAGGCTAAATGTAAAGATGATCACCTGCTGTAGAACCTGCCACACTATACAGGATGTGTCCCTTGAACCAGAGATGAGGTAGATGCCACAGAGATCCAGAGCCAAGCAAGTAACAACGTCTTCGAAGAACACACAGAAATACAGATAAATGTGCAACACTGCCAAAAATACAAATATTCCTTTAAGACAGATAGGCATGAGAACTCACCGACATGCCGGCAGATCCTGCCAACCAGCTTGCCTTTTGCCAGCTGGGTGACACGGAGACTGCAATCCCAGTGTCCCCCGCTGAACAGCAGGCGACCATCGTTTGACACGACCAGCACCTGAGCACTGATGTCGACCCCAGGAGCGAAAGGTCCACTCAAGAAACGCTGAGTTCTGGGACACAAAACGGGATTGGAAAAGATCAAAGCGACTTCGAAATAAACAACAAGAGCAAGCTGTGGCCTAAATGCAGAAGATTTATAATGTGCAATTAAACTGTCATGACTTCTGCAGATTACAACTTTTGTGAAAGAAAGTGTTCAAATGGTTGTTATCGTTATTTATTTCCTGTTTCCTGATCCATGGAAACGATAAGCTGAAAAAAAGATCCATTAAAGCAAATTTCAGCGAGTTAAACTGAATGTTCATGGACGAGGACAGACAGACTGATGTTATGCTTCCATCCAGGAATTTTCTTCTTCCTGGGAAATGCTGCAATGAAAAAAGTGGTTTTGCACTCATGGAGTTAGAAATGTCTGGATAAAGTTTTTTTTTCTTTTTCTTTTTTAAAACATCCACCATTTGAACACAATGTACCCAAAGTAATCTTGTCACTGCTTCTGTAGAATCAGATAAGGATCCTGTACTTCAGAGGTTCTTCTCAGAAAAGAAAAGGAAAAAAATCTGCAGGGTAGTGTGATTTCTTCTGCCATCAGCTTTTAAATAGAGCTCTTTTACTGCTTGCCACACCTGCCTCTAGAGTCCTGCAATTGGGCCCTTATCGGAACATTATTACGTGTAATTTATGAACACTTTTCTCCCTGGAAAATAGAATTCCCATGGGTGTATTATTTGTGAAGGCACTCACTTAGGATTAGTCATCGTAGGGTCTTTAGAGAAGGTGAAGTAGTTGGCGATGTTTTTGTCATACGGCAGCCAGCTGTGTGTCCCTATCAACCCGTTGGAACTGACGGTCACCTACAGAGGAAAAATCATCTTAATATCAAAGTTATACCAGCCTCTCCTGTACCATCTCAGATGAATGTCTTACTGCTGCTCCTGCCTGGGTTTAGTTATAAATTTGGTCCTTACCAGTATATCTGAGCCCTGGGTGATGGAGCGAGTCTGGGTCTTTGGTACCACAGTTTGGATCACAGGAAAGCCATCACTCACCACCTGAGGCACACGCAAAAGCACACGTATAAACGCATGCACATGCACAAACATGACTTAATATTCATTATCTGAGTTGAGGAATGAGTTTACAGCAAGAGTTTAAAAACATTTTAGGCCATACCTCCTTAAATGGCCGGAGTTTTTGGATATGTTCAAAGATATTCAGGGGGAGAGTGTCCAGGCGGGCCTGCCGCCTTGATGCGTTCTCAGCTGACATGCGAGGAGGATGAGGCTCCTGATTGGACACAAAAATGTGTTATAACAATGCTGCTTTAAAAAAAAAAAGAAAAAAAAGTCAGATTATTATTTATCTTGAAAAAAAGCTGTGAAATATTTTGAGTGTACCTTAAGGAGCTGACAAGGTGTCTGTCCAAAGTTGCTGATGATGCCTTCCAAGGCCTTGCGCTCATTCTCATTGGCTATTGCATCCAGATCTACTGCACCTGCACAGAGGTCAAGAAAAATGTAAGAAAGAGCCACATGCAAGAACACAGAATAACAATTAATGCTGGGTAAAGTTTTCTTTTTTTTTCTGTTGTTTATTCTAGCCTTACCCTCATAAGTACAGTAGTAGAAGACATTGAGAGCATTCACTGCCTCTTCGCCTCTCTGCTTATAACCAAAGATCAGGTCAATCCACTCATGGAGGTGATTGGACACGTACTCAGACTCCTAGGGTTTAAGATAAAAGAATTTGCCTTCTTTAGCAGTTTCCTTAACAAAATATTCTCACAAATAAATGCATGAGTAAGTTTTAAAGACTCAGGATGTTTGTGTAGACTCACCAGGGCTTTCTTGTGTTTTCTGATAAAGTCTTCCCTTGATGTTGCCCAGCGAGGCAGCACAACATCTGTCACCGGCTCCTGAGATATTTGTAACTGGCCTAGGTCAAAGCCTATAACAGTCATGCAGCAGCTATGTGTTAGATTTTTTTTAATCTTTAAGCATTTATTTGACAATATAAATGTGACAATAATT
>VVHJ01029629.1:0-12696 GCA_015107715.1 Tylochromis polylepis
CACACACACACACACACACACACACACACACACACACACACACACGTGCACACACACACACAGTCATGCTTTCATGGCCCAGTGCCTAGCTTTTGCCTACAGTTCCAGCCTCAGCAGTTTGAGGACAGGGCCCTGCTAACCCCCACAGAGCCTTCACACTAAAGTCTCCATGGAGATTCTAAAGAGATTAGCACACTGTGTTCTTGAGTGTGTGTATTTGTGTCACACGTGATGCAAGCATTTGCAAACCTGCACAAATACTTTCCCAAGTATATTTTTTTTCACTTTTTTCTCGAAAGAGCAGAAGTGAAGGAAGAGACTGACAAGAAAACAGACAACCACGTGTCCCCAAAGAGTCTCTTTGTCTCAGAGCAATCTCTCTCTAACTGACTCATATACTAAATGAGATGAACCTGTACTTCTCTGTGGATAGAGCATTAACACTACTTGTGGTTAGATCCTACCCACTGTTACAAGTGCTAAAGATGTGTGTTCAGATGCCCATAACATAGTGGTTAGTAAATTATCTGCCACAATGAAGCAAACAGAAATAAACAAATGAATGACTTGGCCTTGGGTGCACACTGTTTGTCAAATAAAGTTCTTTATATTACCCAAATATTGTTTCTGTGGGATGTGTGCTGCAGTAATATAGCGTAACTTTTTTTTTTTTTGAAGGAAGTCAGGCTCATTTTCAGTGGGACTTGTCGATGTTTAAAAAAATTCAAGGTTCATCCTCTTGAGGACCTGATACTGTATCTTTTAGTTTTAATGGATGAAGTGGTTTTGCTGGTCTTAACAATAATGTGACTTTCAGAGACCAGTTGATCTAGAAAATATTTAATTTCTTTACAGTGGGAAGGGTTAGAAGGGTTAACTTTAGGGAGTCACTGCAAGTAAAGGATTGGTTGAAAAAGGTACCTTTAACATGATCTCTGCTATTAGTCTATAGTTAGAGCTGCATGGAAAGAAAAATGTTGCATCATTTATTTAATTCTCAATTCATTCATTATTTTTTTTAATCATAACCTTAAATTATCTGAATTTAGTCAGTAACATCTCTTTGACTTGCGAGTTTTCTTGTCCCTATCAGAAGGAATGAGTGATACTTGGGAAAAATAGCCATTTTAAAATTCTTATTCCCTTGTAACAATGACTCAATAGCACACATATAACATTTGTTGTATGTGTTCTAAGAACTGCAACCCTTCCAAAGCTGAAGAAATGAAAATGAAGCACAGCAATGCTAGTCATAGTACCAAGTTACTTCCTCAATTAATGTGCCATCCTTAGGAATCTTGAAATGCTGCTGGTTTCATCTTTTGGATCGGAACAGGAACCACTAGGCTGAAACAGATTAACCCTCTGAGGTCTACATTGTCATCGGTGACAATCACAACCATAACTCCAAACCCTAAACCCTACCCCTTAGGATAGGGCTAGGGTTTTCGAAAAGAATAAAGGATTTTTCTGTGGAAAAAAAGAAAGGTTTTGTTGGTTGTTCCTGATTGCAGACTTGGGAGAACAATAATGAAACGAAATATGCATATATTTACCCAAAGGGTTCAGTTAGGGACATTCCCAGTGATGAGTTAGAAAACCTAGCAATTTACCCACTCTCACTCAGCCCTTTTATTCTATATGTGTTATCTGAAACACACACCAGAGCATCTTATCTATGGACAATTTGAGCCACATATCAAACCACCAAACGTCTGATTGGTGAACTACTGCTATACCTACTGAAACACAGCTACCCAGAGAGATCTGAAAACTGCTGTGTCTTCATATTTAAAAATGCTCAGATGTGGTAGGTCACGGTTCTGAGGATGCCTATTTTAAGTCTTCCAAGAAAGTCCATCTGTAAGTATAAACCACGACCATAGTGGATGAGGTACATCATCCAAATACATGGCTAGGGAGAAGGATGTCAAAAATACGTTGTTTACCCTGTTGTCCCTTCACCTCTACTCGTATTAAAGTGGATGAGAATACTGATTGCACCAATAAATCATTTACAGTCATGTTATATTAAGTGTATTTTGTTTTTGCTGTTGGTATGCATTGCTTTGTACTAGTGTGGTTTCAAACCTCTTAAGTAGGAGCCTCAGGAAAGAACAATGAAGGCACCAAAGCATAAAAGCAGGAAAATATTTAAAAATACTTTCCCACCACAAACACACCCTCCTGTCCTTCCATGTCTGTACCGCCTGTCCTCTGAAAACACAACATCCTGTAACACTCAGCTTCTTACCCTCCGTCTCCAGAGGGTTCAAGGGCAACAGTTTCGTCCTCTTTCAAGAGTCAGACAGTGTTTTCTGAAGAGGTGTCAAGACTGTATACACACGTACAATCAGTTTGGGTAAAACAGGCAGCAAATCGCATGAGTTTTAAGGCACCTAAGTTATTATTGTAACCCCAGGGAGGCCTTCCTCTTTGCACTCCCTTCCCACCTCACCTCAGGGTGCTTTGAAATGAGAGAGGGAGTGTTAGCATAGATAAACAAGAGATGAAGATTATGAGCCAGATTAAGGTAGAGAGTGGAGGTTGGGCCATGAACAGCATGCAGCATCCCATGCTGAAGAGGTCTCCTACTTCCCCTCACAGAATGAAAACACATTGATAACAAAGCAGGGAGAGGGAATATAAAGGACAGGATATAGAGGAGGGGAAAAGAAGGCATCTGGGGGGTTTACAGGACACTTTAAATTTTAATTTTATACCTTCTCAAGATTATTAGCCCTGTGGCCCATGAGCCGTAAAAGGAAAAACATGATCACATAAGATTACATAAATCAGATACCAATTGCTCTGTTTGGACAAAGCTAGTTAGTGCTAAGCTGGGTTCAATTTATCACTTTTTTGTCACTTAGCTGTAGCTACAGCATTATGTATGTGTCATGGTCCTGGGTCTTTGACCCAGTATTTTGAACGTTATTCTGGACCTAGTGTTTATTTCTTGGAAAGTTATGAGATAATTTAGATTCTAATTCCTGAATATGTTATGTTCTAGTGCCTTTGAGTTTGTTATTTATAATTCTTGAGTTCTTGTTTTATTATATTAGTTCCCCTTTCGTGCCCAGTCTATATTAGTCTCATCTCTGTGTTCTGTCTTCAGTGTCTCTGTGTTTGTTTACCTCTGGTCTTGCTAGTCGTGTTCCCATGTCTGTCTGTCTGGTCTCTTTGTGTTCTATATCCATGGTTGTCTGTGTTCCCTGTCTTTTCTAGTTAACACATCTGTAGTCCTGTTCCCTGTGTTTTTTCCTTTCCTGTTCCCATGTTCATTTCTGTGTTTCATCATTTTGTCTCCCCAGTCTGTCATGTCTCAGTGAGTGTTTATCCCAAGTACCAGCGTCAAGTTCACATATCTATTCTGAGTCTCACTGTGCGTTACTTCCTCTTTTATTTTGTTAGTCCCCTGTCTTGTGTGCATATGCTCAGTTTTGTGTCCCCTGTCTCGTCGGTCAGATTTAGTCCACCTGTGTTCCCTGGTGTATTCCACTTCCCTCCCTTACCTCATGCGTGTTTAAACGCATAGTTTTGTGGTCTTACTCATGTTGTGTGCTCTCCCATCGGTCTGTCTGTCTGACAATATTTAGTTTTGTCAGTCAGTATGCTACTGCTCTGCTCTGCCTTATGTTTGGTAAATCTGCCATTTGCTAGTTAATAAAGCTGTATTTTCAGTTTACATCTCTGTGGAGTCCTGCATTTGGGTCCACACTCTGCCCGCCACACACAGCGTCATATGACAGTATGTAGTCCAATAGCGGTTTGTGGTTTTAGCATAAGAAACAAGTCACAAAATGTTAATAGATAAGCTAAAGCCGTTTCAGGTGTGTTTTAGGAATGCAGGTAGGTAGGTAGGTAGGTAGATCGATAGATCGGAAACCAATCGCTGTAGCCGGCTAGCTACAGCGCAACAAAGCTCCTCCTGAGGAAAATCCAGCCACTGGTCACATAACTTATTCACTGAATAAATGATATTCTCCTGGAGCTTCTCTGACGGGTTGAGTGCTGCTGGGTCCCGTGTGTGGTCGCGTCGTTCTGTCATGATATGGCTGTGTGGCAGGATGTAGGACCCAAACGCGAGACACTCAGACAGGAGAAATAAACTCAAAGAGGCTGCTTTATTGCAGTGCAGAAAACACAACAAAAATAAATAAACTGGCGAATTAACCTAAACTGGAAACTAATAACTAAAGACTGGGACACCTGGAAATGAGAGATGCGGGATGACGATCACAGGGAACAGAGAGAGAAAAACACACAGTATGACCAAGGGTACAACACGACACAGAGCAAGGAAAACACAGGGCTTAAATACACTGAGGGGTAACGAGGGAATGGGACACAGGAGGAGAATACAGCTGGGAGTAATCAAACATGACAAGACAAGGGGAAGCAAAACTAGACACACTGATGAAGGACACGAGACTTTCAAAGTAACACAGGGAGCACACGACAGAGACATGGGCCCTTTCCCAAAACCTAGGATGCTTCCTATGTAGCATGCTTCCTTTGCGCTCCGCGTAGGAAGCGTCCTCCGACGAGCAAGAAGTGCGGAAGTGCGAGGCTGAGAAATGGGACGGCCTACCCTTCATATGTGCGTCACCAGCTGTCTCAGCGGAGTGTAATAAACACAGCCGTCTGCGCCGTGCTCCCTAAAATATAACAGGATATATAACTATGTAATAATTATAAATATCATACAACAGGAGTAAATCCTCGACCATCTCACACTTCTGTGTAATCAGTTTCCTGTCTGACGTTTGTACAGCATATTCAGCTGTGTGACAACTATAACTTTGATCTCAGCCAAAGCGATTTACTCAGGAACAAATAAAACACTGAAAAAAGCCAAACGATAACATGTTCAAGTCATCTAAGTGACTCATATATCATGTTTAACCTGAGTAACGAAAGACCGCGGGGCGGGGGGGTCTGCAAGCGATGCGCCGGGAGTCCGGTCTTTCGCCGGCTCTAGTGAGCCATCTCCGAAAGCATCAGAGCACTTTTGCAAATATGTGATGTCTTGATGAATCGAGCAGATATTTGGAGTTTACACAGCTACATTCTCGTCTGGAAATATCTTAGAAGTTTATTTTGTGACCCAGAAACTTGCATCTGAAAATGTAGGTGTCTTCCACCGCTGTTTGTACCGCCTCCGCATCTGATCCACCTGATCCACCCTTCAAATCCGGGGAAATGAAGGACGCATTTGTCCATGGAATTAGGACAGCCTTCGTCGCGTCGCTGTGACGTCATCGTCCGTCAGAAGCATGCTACATAGGAAGCATCCTAGGTTTTGGGAAAGGGCCATGGACTAGACACTAAACAAAGGAGACACAGAGCACAGAGACAGAATTGACATGAGACATGGCTAGGGAACATGATAAATAATAATACATAATCAGAGAATATAACTAAACAAATACAAAACACTGGGTCACTGACCCAGGACCGTGACAGCATTAATGTAGAAGTGGTTAATAGTCAACCTTTAATGTCTGCAGCAGCAATACTGATCCATATGAAACTGATGGGAAATATTTTCCAGCAGAATTAAATTTTATTTTTGATATTTTATGTGGAATTTGACAATAGCAATAGTTCTAAAAGACATTCCTCCACCACTCATTCTCAGTAAAGAGTAAATAGTAGATATTTTTCAAAAGGATTATCTTTACTACATTTGGGCTTTGTAGGAAAGAGTGGGTCAGAGGATACCTGGAAGCAGTTAAAGAAGAGTTGAAAGTGAAAATTACAGACAAAAGAGGAAAGCAGAGAAAACTGGATGAATGAGAAGAAAGAAAAATAAGAAATCACAACCAGAAGAGAAGATGAGAGAGCAGGTGGTGGTGGGCAGTTGTTGTTGTTCTTTTCTGTGTGTTGATAACGCAGGACAGGAAGGAAGCATCCCAGTGAGCAACGGTAAACTCCACACACCGTGCCAGAACCATTACCGCTGCATTGTTCTCCATCAGCCTCTGCCGCTGGCTCTTGTTTTCATTATCTCACCGCTATTGTCTCACAACCCCTTAGGTGATGAGCCCAATGACCTGACGACTACCACAGACACAGACATCCTCCTGCACACATACACAGACACTTGCACAGGGAGCAGAAGACACTGAAAATAAAAAGAATGGCAATTACCTTATATACTCTTTGTATGTGTTTGTGGTTACTGCCTTTCATCAAGCTACAGCAAAAAGGCCAAAACAGAACAGATGGCAAATGTCAAGTCCTTTTACTGATGTAAATCTTGTTTCCTTTTATGTCTCCTAGAGGCCTAACTTCTTCTATCTCTGCAACTCTCCTTTAGGGTCAGAGGAGAACTTGCAAAATACACTACCAGTCAAAAGTTTGGACACACCTTCTTATTTAATGTTTTTTTCCCCCTACTTTCTACATTGTAGATACATACTAAAGACATCAAATATATGAAGCAAGATATACTGAATTATGTAGCAAAGAAAAAATTGATAAATTAAATATGTCTTAGATTTTAGATTCCTCAAAGTAGCCACCCTTTGCTTTGTTGATAGCGTTGCAAACCCTCGGCCTTCTCTCGGTGATCTTCATGACGTAGTTGCCTGAAATGGTTTTCACTTCACAGGTGTGCCTTGTCAGGGTTCATTTGTGGAATTTTTTGCTTTCTTAATGATGGTTGGGACCATCAGTTGTGCTGTGCAGAAGTCAGGTTGGTGCACAGCTGACAGCCCTATTTGACAACTGTTAGCTGACTGGTTCTTGCCATAATATGAATCCTAAGTAAAGAGAAATGACAGTCCATCATTACTTTAAGAACTGAAGGTCAGTCAGTCCGGAAAATTGCTAAAACTTTTAATGTATCCCTAAGTGCAGTTAAAAAAAACCCTTAAGCGCTATGACGAAACTGGCTCACATGAGGACCAGTAATGGAAGACCAAGAATCCCCTCTGCTGCTGAGGATAAATTCATCCGAGTCGCCAGCCTCAGAAATCGCAAGTTAACAGCACCTCAGATTAGAGCCACACAGAGCTCCAGTAGCAGATACATCCCTACATCAACTGTTCAGAGGAGACTTTGTGGTCAAATAGCTGCTAAGAAACCACTACTAAGGAAAAGCAACAAGCAGAAGAGATTTGTTTGGGCCAAGAAACACAGGGAATGGAAATTAGACCAGTGGAAGTCTGTGCTTTGGTCTGATGAGTCCAAATTTAAGATCTTTGGTCTTCCACCCGCTGTGTCTTTGTGGGATGCAGAAAAGGGAAACGGATGGTCTCTACATGCATGGTTCCCACCGTGAAGCATGGAGGAGGAGGTGTGATGGTGTGGGGGTGGTTTGCTGGTGACACTGTTGGGGATTTAGTCAACACTGAAGGCACACTGAACCAGCACGGCTACCACAGCATCCTGCAGCGACATGCCATCCCATCCAGTTTGCATTTAGTTGGACCATCATTTATTTTTCAACAGGACAATGACCCCAAACACACGTCCAGGCTGTGTAAGAGCAACTGACCAAGAAGGACAGTTATGGAGTGCTGCACCAGATGGCCTGGCCTCCACAGTCACCTGACCTAAACCCCGTCCACATGGTTTGGGATGAGATGGAGCGCAGAGTGAAGGCAAAAGGGCCAACAAGTGCTCAGCATCTCTGGGAACTCCTTCAAGACTGTTGGAAAACCATTTGAGGAGACGACCTCATGAAGCTCATCGGGAGAATGCCAAGAGTGAGCAAAGCAGTAATCAAAGCAAAAGGGTGGCTATTTTAAAGAATCTAAAATATAAAACATGTTTTGAGTTATTTCACACTTTTTTGTTTACTACATAATTCCATATGTGTTCATTCATAGTTTTGATGCCATCAGTGAGAATCTACAATGTAAATAGTCATGAAAATAAAGGAAAACCATTAAATGAGAACGTGTCCAAACTTTTTTTATATGCGAATGCACAGATGGAAGAACTAATCACACGCTTCATTTTTGCTGTGTTGTGAATATTTCTATCAAAATTGGTCATATTTATGCCAGTAGTAAAAGCGCAGTATCTTTAGCAATTATTTATTCCTTTGAATTAGGATCAGTCATATTTTTACTGTTCTGTGAATTCTTACACATCAACCTCCTCTTAAGTCCGACCTCCATCCCATCTGTAAAGAAAATTTACTTTCCTTTAATCAGTCCATCCATTCATTTTCTTAAACGCTTTTCTGATTTAAAGCTGACCACCTCAACACTGAGCAGTCCCCGTTTCAGCCCTCCTTACATTTAAAGTCAGTATTTACAGTAGATAATTTAATATCTTTGCGTGCACAGAGTGCGACCTCTCTAAACATTAGTAAATAACACGGTAGCCTGGGAATTAATTCATTTTGGGGTGTCATTATTGTGTTGTGGGACGTCAGGCTCCTCAAATACACGTGGTATCTCTCTCACTGGGATGTTAAAAGGTCAATTCATCAAATGACCAAAGCCGTTCTTGTCTCCCTCCTTAAGTTTACATTGACCACAGAAAAATGGACTCAAGTAGCCAACTAATGTAATATAACATGAAGCCAGGGGTGGCTTTGTGCTTGTCCTCCTCAGCTTTTTGCCACTGGAACAAACACAGTTGCACAGGGTTACCTAAGACCGTGACTGCAGAGACACTCTGCACAGGAAACAGATTATAGTTAATGTTAAAAATATCAGAAACGGATATGTAAGAAGAGCAGAAAATGAAACCCACAGAGTACACTTAAATGTGTATGTATGAGTCAGCCCATGACTTAATGTGTACCAAACAACAAAACGGCGCTGTGCCTTTTAGCAAGCAAACAGCATGCCATTAGTTTCTGTGGTCTAAATCAAAACCACTTCTTGTCACAATACCCCACTGTTTTACTGTGCTCTCACATGGCTTTTCTTTACTGGTTCAGTTTGTGGCTGACACTGACTGTTTAAAATCTCCCTGTTTTGTTTCCTTTTTCAGCGAAAGTTTGAGGCCCCCTCCTCTGAGAGCCTTTGAAATTAAGTTGTTGGGACAGGAAGTAGAGAGAACCAGAACTGCTTTTAGAGATCATTTCACTTTCTCCCCTCCCTCACTATATCCATATTTCCGTCAGTGAGGGAGTAGAATGGACAGGAAAGGAGGGTAGAGCAGGGATTTGGGTTGTGATGTTTTCCCTGCAGCCATAAATAAGTCTCATGCTCGTGCTTTATGGAATCCAGAGCCTCTTTATCCCTTCCATGTGTTCTCTATGAACTAGGGCTCTGACCTCTGACCCAGGGGCTTTTGACTCAGTTATCTCAGGTCTAAGACAGCCAGTGTGTGTATGTGTTTGCGAGTGGAGTTGATCAGGGGTTGATTATCTCATGACCTCGTTGCCCCTTCCTCTCTGCGTCACCTTACCCCCATCTTCATTTCACAGGCTATAAAGCACACAAATACTCAGACACACACACACCAGGTGGAATGAGTCAACTGTCACTTTAGAAATCACCTCCAGGCCAGGCCTACCTCAACCATTTCACACATATTTCTTTGTGTCATTTTAGTCATTTCACACACACACACACAGACACACACACACACAGACACACACACACACACACTGTTCTCATATTTTTTCTATTTGGAATGTCAAAATATATTTGTCATGTTCTGCGTATTCTGCTGTCAATGAAAAAAAAAAAAACTTACTTGTGATTATTTTAAGTAACTCTGCAGCTCTGATGCCATTTTTAGACAGCTTACATGCCGAATGTTTGTGGCTGGAGCTAATGCAATGACCACAGATGCTGGCTCCAACTGATGGCTGTTCAAAAGCAAACAGCAACCTCTGAGACTGAAAAATAAATGTGAAAGTACCATAAATTAAAGTTCCTCCAGTGTCCACCTGAGGCTGGTCCCAAAAGACAATCCTTAAGACTCTTATGTTAAAATGCCCAACTTCAGCCATAGAAAATAACATTTACACAACATGGTGCAAAAAAATCCTTTCTGTCTATACAGCTAAGAGCTTACCTCTTCATAACAACTCTATAGCAGGTGATTTATTTTACTATTTCACAGTTTGAATTTTGCTAAGGTATGAGGCTCACAGGTTTATCCACTTGGCTAGCTGTAGCTGCTAGGCCTCACACCTGGTAACTGGAGTTACTAAACTCAAATTAATACAGTTATGGGACAAATAATAATATGACAAATAATATGACCTGCTATGTTGTAGACAGGTTTTTGCTCAGTTTCTTTGAATAAGGCTTTTTCTGTGAATGACTGTCTAGTATTTTATTATGCTGTTACTTACCACTGATATGTATCAGTGCATTTCATCTTTACATTAAAGTAAACGCACAGGTGCTAACTAATTGGAGAGCTTGCAAGCATTAGCTTATACTGTAACTTCCATCCGCTCTGCCGTCCAAATATTCAACTGAATTGTATTTATATACCACCAAATCCAGTGTTGGGTAATCGCATTGCATTTTTCAGTAATGCAGTAATGTAACAGATTACAGTCACAACTATTAATTAATTTCTTGGGTTACAAAAGTTCTTCAGTTATCAGCACGCAGGGTGAATAGAAAGGAAAAATCAGATAAATATCCTTTTGCCTTCCTGAAGACTCACTACAGTCAGGTGATTCCGTGTGGGAGGAAGAAATCGGCGGGGCGGTATACAAGTTTTCAGGAGTGGCGATATGGACATTTCTTCTATTTTTATATTTTTATTGTACAAAGGACAAGAACACAATTTTAACATACAAACTGCTTCCAGGACAGAAACAACTGCATTATACTGCTAGCAGAACTTCGGGACTTAGCATGCTATCTGTGCAGATGTTTGCCAACACAAAGCTAGCTAACCCAGAGTGATGATAACTCTTAGTGTAAGTGATCCCAACCCAAAAGGTACGAAGAGGTAAGCTGTTAGCCAGATCCTGAACTTCAAAAGGTAACAGTGTAACAAATTACTTTCTCTGGTGAGTAATTAAGTAAAGTACTGCAATAGTGGCCAAATCACAACAGTGCCCTCTATTGTAAGGTAAAGACCCTGCAATAATACAGAGAAAACCCCAACAATCAAAATGACCCCCTATAACCAAGCACTTGGTCACAGTTGGAAGGAAAAACTTCCTTTTAACAGGAAGAAACCTTCGGCAGAACCATGCTTGGGGGGTGCAGGCATCTGCCGCAACTGGTTGGAGGTGTAGAAATATAATAGAATATTAATCCGGGATCCAGAAACCAATGAGTGATGTCACAGTTGTTCCTATTTTATATACAAAGTTATAGAATTATTTATGATGATCTTAAAATTTAGTGTTTATGACTGTATCTTTAAATCATGGAGTCACCTTCTTTCACAGTTCTCTCATTATATTAAGGAATAACATTATATTGATTGATTATATTGATCACATTGGATTTATTGTCTAAGTGAATGCATCTGAAACTTCATCTGGAAATTGCACACATTTTATGATAATTTAAGTATTTGAGTATTTATATCTCTGGGATTTTGATGATTACATTGCTGCTAAATGTCTACAATATAATTTCTAGCTGTTTTAGAGATGGCAGTGAGCTTTGATCAGCTGGTACTGATGGATACCAGTTGGATGGATTGGCACAACTTTGTCAATCCCTCAAATTTGATCCCTCAAATACCTTCACAACTTAAGATATTTGAGTCAGGACATATTTTACACACAAAACTTTTATTAAACCTGTTAGCAATTTTGTAGGATGGCATTGGGTTTAGCAATTTGGCAATAGTAGCAATACTTACCATGGCAGTGTTAGCCTTCGAGCACCCAAAAACCAAGATACCAATCACTACGATTTGGTTAGCATTAGCGCTCACGAGAACCGTGTATTGACAAGAACTATGATATTTCAAAATCTACATGTATCAGTATTGCTCACATGAGGATAATATTATAAACAATTATATAGTTATTCTTTTTTATGTTTTTCCACTGTTAAGCTTACAGAGTCCACTCTAGAGAAGCCACTGCCATGTAATTTGTTTTCATAGATATCATGATAATATTATTATCTTGACCACAAAAATAATAGACTAATAAATTTGATACTGTAACAGGCCATACTGACGTCACCCTTAGTTAAGCATGTTAAGCAATCTACAATGACAGATCATTTTAGAAGTGGCTATTACAAGTAAGCAGGTGGGTTTGTAAAACTGTAGTTGAAAAGTTTCTGTGGTTGTGCAACAAGGGCCACACATTTTCTAACCCAATAAAGCTTAAATGGAGAATTTATGGAGGACTAAAATCACACAACATGAATCTGATTTATTTGTACTGCAGACAGACCACACAGAATGAGTCATTTAACATCTTTTTTGTGCTTGGCAGTAAAACTATTTGCATCACAAGGTCTAAATTCTGCCTAAATTTTGTCAGTATGATGAATATCTTTCAAATCTACTTGTGTTTTTTTTCCTATCCAGCTCTTCTGATGTTGTTGTCCATTCAGTCGTTCATCTACAGCACATGTTCCCAGAGAATTTGTGCACTGATTGCATTTATATAATCCCACTGGCCATATCCCCACATATTCCTTTTTTTTTTCATGACATTTATATTCCCTGATGCAATAATACAATTTCCCAACTCGAATCATTAAAATTTATCTTACCCCAGTGTAAGTATTATGTCCCATGGTGCACTTGATGTTTGACATGCTTGCCTTGCCAAGA
>VVHJ01029646.1:2406-13635 GCA_015107715.1 Tylochromis polylepis
ACACGTGAACAAGCGTACACACTCACAAGCATTCAGATGCACACAGACAAGCTCCCACTCAGTCCTGTATCCAAGAATATCTCCATACAACAGAAAAAAAGACACATTCTTCCTATATCTGAAACAATGTCCAAAGGAAATACAGACGATCTCTAAACAAAATTTCAAGTAGCGCTAACTCATTGCAGAAAAAAACAGCATTCCTTGTGTTAGCTGTGGTCTGTTTGAGACATTTTGTGTAGAGATGAGATGGAGCTGGGAGAGTAAAGAATGACATGGAGTTGAAATTAAGAATTAAGAGACAAAAAATAATAGTTCTTTCCTTTAATATGTTTTCACAAAGGCAGACTTTTCAAATAGCAGCTGTGGTGACACTTGGCCCTGATCAGTCTGAGAAAAAAAATGCTGAAAATTTGTCCCTTGAAGCAAAAGATGTTCACACACTCACACACACACACACAACCCGAGTCTGCTGCTTTTGAGCTTATTTTAATTCTCTGTGCCTTAAAAATGTGGCCACTAGATGGCAATGAGTGCTTCGGAGCAGACAGCAGTAATGTCACAGATGTTGTCTGCCCCCTCTTTTGTTTTCTCTCTTTAGAGGAAGGAGACCTCAGCTGTTGAAGGACATTCTCCATTATGGGTTCAATGTTCTTTTGAAAATCAATTCCATTAAAACATGTTTTTTAAAAGGGACAGTAACAAAAGGAAGGTCAGGTGAAGCAGTGTGCAGAGCAGAACTATCAGGGCCGCTTCGATGGGTGTGAGATTTGTCCGTGTGTGTGTGTATGTGTGTGTGTGTGGGTACAAGTGTCTGTATAATTGTGTCCGTGTTTTGAATAATGGTATAGACATCCTTCTTTTGAGCTATGATCAAGAACGCTTTGTGTGCATTAAGGGACTTATAGCTGAGACGTGGGCTAGAGAATGTCAGTGCCGTGCTGGAGGTGTCAGCGTGTCTATCAAGTGGCAGCTTTTGATTTGACATGTTGGTGAATGTTTAAAATAAGCTGCCTCGATTGAAACTGGCGTGTTTGTAGATGAACATTAAAGCATGTATCAAAACCGGCTCCTTTGTTATGCTGAGCGTGAAGTGGCATTGAAGAGCAACACAATGGAAACTAATACTGCTTTGAAGCAATGTCTTAAAGAAGGTGGTGAGAAACTAAGAGAACTAAACATGTCCCCTTTGGCATTTCTCCCTATTTGAGGATACCATTGTTAACATCAAGGGGAAGGCGAGAAGCATTTTTGCTGGGTGGAATCGCATTTTTTTTCTTTTTAAATATATGTATTTCAAGTCCAGTAATCCAGGAAGGGATATGCTTTGGAGTGTCTACTGGGCAGCAAATATTACGTTCTCCTACAAGCTATCCCATTCTTGATTCTGTCCATCAGTTCATCAGTTGTGAAAATCAGTCTGTAAAAATCTGAGCTGTAATTTTCACCCCATAATGTCTTTTTTTTTGTCTTGTTTTGTTTTAATTCATCTCCTGAATTAACTAGGCTGACATTCAGCCCAGGCAATGGTCCCTGTGTTTTTGTCCTTTACCAAGCAGTGGTTTCTCCCATCTCCTGGCCTTGGTGGGACATTGGAGCGCTGTAACTGGAATTACTGGCCAAGGAGAAAGGGGGACTGGGCCCACCCCCGAATGCCTCCCCCGGGACAGGCTGAAGTGAGTTTGGTAAGCCCGGCTCTGGACTGGGAGTTTCCGCATGGGAGATCATGTCCGTGAACCTTTGGTCATCTGATGGGTGGTGGCCTGAACCCTCCATCGCTCCGGGACCAGAGCCCAGGATGTAGGGGGAGTCGGCCGGAGATTGAGCCTGTGATGATGGAGGGCCATGGGGAAAGAAGTCGTAGTTGCTCCCTGGTCCATAGTAGTCACCTTGGTATTCTGTGGCATGAGAGGAGAACACATGGGGTTAGACTTTCTATCAGATACATAAAACACTTACAGTTCCCCTGAGCAGTCTACATTTATACACACGGCTCCACCCCTACCTAAGTGGTGAAATTGATCATGTCCAATTCCCAACCAACCGGTCTCCAACAGCCTCATTTGAGTGTATAAACAACTCCACACCTCTCCACCTCAGTTCTCTCGCCTCTTACACAGTGCATTCATCTCCCTCTCCCTCATTCAGCTCGCAGCCATGCGTGCACCTCAATGGATTCCCCTGCAGAAACTTCTGGATTTGGATGAGAAATTCCAAAATGAGATTCCAGCTTCCCTGTAGCCCTGTCCTGTCGGCTGCTTCTCTCTGTCAGGTCTGATGGCAGACACCAGCACCGTCACTTCCTTCTACATTACTAGGTTGTGGTTATTTGCGGTACTATGGGTACTTTCTCTACTTTAGTGTTGATGACTCAGCTAAGAATTATCCGATGGCTATTTTTATTATTATTCAACAGTCTAAAAAAAATGTCAGCAGTCAACACCAGATGTCCCACACAGTTTGACATCTTTTTATTCATTTCATCTGACCAGCACTCCACAACACAAAATCAATTTTGAAAAAATAAAAAAGCAAAATTAGCAACAACAGCTCAGATGTTAAAAGCTAGAAAAGGAGAATGGTATTAGAATGTCCTTAGAAATCTTTTTTTCATGCTATTTCTCCTTTTTATTTACACCTCTCTCCACTGTTTTCTCCACTTCATTGTGCTTTCAGCATCGTGTCAACGTGACTCCACCTTATGATTTTACCTTGTCATGTTTCCAGTGTCACGATAGCTACGTCCTGATGACAACCATGATATTTAAAGGTTTATTACCAATATCATGTCAATATTGTATAAGAATAGTATCATAAATAACTGTATAACTGCTCGTTCTGTATGTTTTTGTACACATTTATTTCCCTAATCTCTCGCCACCACATTGAATTTGCTTTTGGACTTTAACCCTCATGCAACCAAACTACCTAATTATGAAAATAACCAAGTGAGGTCATTCACCATACCTGTGCTCTTTCATTTATCTGACATTCTCAAAATTTCTAATGTAAATAATTATGGGTTTCAATCATTTTTATGAATTAACAGCATTAACCCCATTCATCTCCATCAGCACTTTTAAGTATTCGCCTTAATGCTTCTGCAGCAGTTAATCTTTCTACTCTAGCTCTGTTAGCCATAAATCCATAATTCAAAAGAAAAGTTGTAAGTAAATCAACAAATATGTGGTGGGAAACATTTCAGTCATGACCCCATTCAGCCACTTGAAGGCTAATTAATTTACCAAAAAAAGACAACAAACAGCAAAGTTATAGATTAGCTGATTGAGACCACTGAATTTTTGTTACTGTGATAATCATGAAATGAAAACAGGTCATTGTGACTTTTTGCACCATTAGTCACAGTATTAAAACGAAGCAAACTATTATGGCATCAATAGAATTCATCTTTTGATGACACAGATTTTTGCACATGTTGTTAAACCTCTAGTAGATTTAGTCTTATAGTTCAGAAAGTGTCAAAATGATCAACTACATGCATCATACAGAATGGCTAAAAATATATCTGTTGCATATATCTTTATGTTTAAAACGTTTCCTCTATAACAAAAAAGAAAATGACTGAGCCAGGACTGTGGTCTGTCTTGCTGAAAATGTCTGCACCTTCTCCTGGCGCTCACTTCAAAGCGCTGTAGCAAACAACTGACACATTAATAACAGATTTTGTTGCTTTCAAAGACATTCTTCATTGCATACTTGGATAAATAAATATTTTGTGGTTAACCTATGACACTGACTGGCATGCTTACATGCTTAGGCCTCTTAGAGGTTTCAGACATCTCTTTGTGTTTCCTCGCTCGTACTTCTACAGCACAATTGTGTTTCTGGTTCCCATAGTAGAAGAAGATTTTTGAGTGTCAAAAAGAAACAGTGACATCCACAAAGACTGTCCCTGTTGACCGCGTAATTAATACGACTTTCTAAGGGATTATCATTGCTTATAAGATGGTCTTTCGATCCAAAGTAACTGGAAATCTGCCAGTCCAGACACAAAATATGACTTTCTGGTCTCAGGTACGAATGATAAACCTACACTAAACTGGCAACAACTATTGTCTTTAAGATGAACACTCTTCTTGCCAAGACTATTATTAAAGGCAGTCCATGCTGCTCTTGAGGTTGTCTGATAGATGTAATGCAATCACCAAAGGGCAGTTCACTCAGCTTAGCTTAGCACAAAGACTTCTTTTTACTAGCTCAGCACAAACAGTGGAAAATAAAATGCTAGCTCTGACTGAAGGAAACAAATCCACCCATAAGACGTCACATTAAACTGTGATTGCACGAAGTCATGCAATACAATAGCTTAATTCTTTACATACGGAATAGCAACAGTATTATATTGTCAGTATTTTAGAGACCACCCGAAATGTTGCAAATTGTGTTTCCAGGGGAGCTCATATCCTATTAATAGGAGTCAACCAGAAAAAGGGTTTGTATTTGCACTTTTTGAGCTTTAATATTGCAGACAGGTAGATTTAATCTAATATCTAAGACAGACTACAGCGGTTCCCAAGGTTGCATGCTAAGCTTTAAGCTAACTGGTTCCTTACATACAAGAAACATACAAGAAATTATATGAATAGCTGCCCCTATTTTTAGAAAAAACAAAACGAATCGATCTTCGACCGCTATGCTTTCAAACCGGCAGCATAATTATTCTCCCACTACAGCCAACACAGTGGACTCAGATGACAAGTAGCCACAGGCAGCGCTTACGCTGCATAAAGTCTGGAAGGTGATTTTTAAAATGATTAAATATTAAGTGATTTTCTATTTCGTGAGTTGTTCATCATAAGCAGTGACCAAAACAGTTTAGAAAGAATTGACTGGCTTAACAAATAGCCTGTTACTTTATACACTGTTTGCATCTACTAATCAACAATTACTACAAACCTTCACCTGCCTCCTGTTTCTCATTCCAAACTCCCAGAGTTGCATTAAATCTATTCGGTTTCGGCACCACCGTGAACCGAGATCGATGACAGGTTTTATGCCCATGCCCCAGATGCTACACTAACATTTCTCCACTCCCACCATATGTTCTTCTCACTGCTATTTCAGTCTAAACAGGGAGGCTTGAGAACTAACAGGTTACACGTCAAGAAACAGTCGGCCTAATTGTAAGATCCACATTTATTTGCTGTAGTGTGTAATTTTTTTTAAAAGAAATTATCAGGAGGAATAATCAAAGGTTGTCCAAACAAGCTAATTGTCTGATTTCCCAAACAGGCTCCTGCCAGTTCACCTGACCTTGGGGATAAGCAAAAAGCTTGGCTTGTGTTATGTTCATGTGTGTGCGGATGAAAGAGAGAGAGAGACCAGGGTAGGTGCTGAGGGGAGTGTCAGCTCTGAAAACTATAATTACACTCATACATGCAGATGCATCATACTACACACACAGGCATCCCTCACCCTGAACAGCAGCAGAGGAACACGAGGAGGCAGCGAGCTCAGATAAAGGCGAGCAGGCTGGCCTGCGCTGCCGTGGGACAAAAGGGTGTGAAAAGCAGAGTGCAAAGAAAGCGAGAGACATGAGAGCGAGGGATGGAGGTTTTTTGTCCTCTCTTTTCCCCTCCCACTCCCTGTGTTGCAGCCTTGATGGCTCCGGTTTATTGTATCCTCAATACCAGGGCCCTTCAGGTAGAGGTGCAGGAGGTGCTGTATGGAAACAGCAGCTCACAGACTGTCCATCAAAAACAAACTGCTGATATGCATGACAGGTGCATCGGCTTTATTCCTGCAGTTCAGTGCGGGGCGGTTGTTGCGTTAGCGCTGTGTTGTTATCGCCCTCTTTTGTCTTGAGATTATTTTCTTTTGAAGCGAGGGATCTTTTTTCTCTTTCTTTTTTTAATGACCTTTAACAAGCAATGTTTTTTGACAATCTCTACACCAACTGGAGAATCTATTTCAGCAAAAAAACAGTTACAACTCCCTTTTGTATGAAACCTTTGTTGGCTATAAGTGCAAATACATGCCTTGTTTTCCCCTTGTGGCAGAGATATTTCATCAGGGTGTTGTTTGCATTAGAATGGTCAGTAAATTAGTGCAAGTTTAGCATGACTGGCTTATCTTATATGGCAATACCTAAATATATTCTTGTATGGCGGCATGTGTCTGGCTTTGGTTAAAATGAATACATCTCTCTTTAAAATAAATAAATCTTCTGTTCATTTTTGCGTGCTTATCGAATCTCACCCTTTCTTTCTTTGAAAAAGTATTCTTTTCTCACAGCTGTGTTTTTAAGAGGGAAGCTAGCAACTTTTCAGAAAGTGAATGACACTCTAAAGTTGTGATCTTGGAAAGGGTTATTAGGTGCAACTTCATGCTGAATAAAAGTTAAGAGAGACAAGAAGGGAGACGTGTTTGGTGAATGTGAATGGCACAGAAATCAATTCTCACAAATATAGTGGAGCCATTACAGGTGCCATTTTTGAAGTTCACCATTCTGAAAGATAAAAAAAAAAAATCACACCTCAGGCATGCCACCCATGCTGCAAGCTTTGTTTGCAAAGTGTCCCTCTGGAACATATGTGCTCCTATCTAGCATTTTCTCTCCTAGCTGCTTAACAAATGTGACAGTTCAACAGGACTGAAACTTTATTTACATTCCTCTGGGTGCGCTGAGATAACCAGACTACACAGCTGTGTTTGGAACAGTTAACAGTTAAAAGCTTCTTAGCTGCTTATTGTGTACCACACAAACTGAGTGCAGCATGCACGAGATTAGACTCAGACTCAAGTCCTGATCATTTCATCTCTGAACAAAAGATGAGTGGATTCAAGAAAGTAATGTGAAAGCAAATGATCCAATAAAGTACACTGGTGCTCCACCTGTATTCTACTATATAGCAGATTTATGTGATATACTTGCAACCTGAAAACATCCTCTAGGCACCTGCTTTCCTCAGAGCTGCAGTTTGCTTACACAATATCACTTTTTTTTAGTGTGAAACCAGGGATACAGATTATATTTGCTATTGCACTCGCTCCATATTGCACATTAAAATTGCAAGAGGTAATGAACCTGCAGGTGTGGTGTTTGAGTGTATTTAAAGACACAGGAAGAAGTGTGCACTAAATTTGTGCTAGCACTGCATCTGTTGTCACAGCGTTCATTTCTTACCTCCATAGTAACCGTAGGCCCCAGGTCCTAAAATGTCTGGGTCCTCCAGCCTGCCTCCCAGCGGCCTCATCCTCCTCGGGCCCCTGAAGAAGGCATGCCGTCGGGCGCCCAGAGCACTCAGCTGCTTCATTCTCCGTTCTTTGGATCTTCTGTTCTGGAACCAGACCTGAAACAAACCAGGGTCTGAATTATCAGCTGATCTCATCTTTTTTTCCTTCTTCTTCTTCTTCTTCTTTTTTTTTTTATTTTTTTTTTTTACAAATTTGTAGTTTATTATCATCCTTTTTCTATTCACCACTCACTCAGACTGTGCTAAACCTCACAGAGCTTGTAAAACGCACAAATCATGTGGATGTGAGAGTAAGACTCGGGTGGGATCACAAACAAAGAAAAATCTGCGAACCACAATTGAAAAACTAAAACAATTACATATGGATCAACTTATCGTTTTAAGGGTTGTTTTTTTTTACTGTTAATGCTCAGTGTTGCAAAGTTTGCACCACTTTCAAATTCCACAATTAAATCCTAATGAATTGATTCCTTTAAAGACCTTTTATTCAGAAGCTGCAAACTATTTCCCAGAAATGACATGACGTACTTGCCTCCCAATTATCTGCCAACTCTGCACCCATTTTGAACTGTATTTACTGTACCACAATTAGCTGTGGCCTCTTTTCATTTGTATTAATTGAGGTGTAAATGCTTGAAATTCAGCTGCAAAAATGACTTGACTAACTTAAAGTATAAAACCCAATAAAAATGCCATTAACAGAAAAAGTCAAAGAACTCAATCTAATATGAACATTCTGCAGTGCGACACAAGAATTACATAGGTATTATCAAATCGTTGTTTGCACATAATGAATCGGAAGGCGTTTTGTGTTACAGTGTTAGAGTTCATGTCAAGAAAGCACAAAAGGATCAAAGTGAAAAATTAAGAAAGCCAGCGATGACTGAATAATAACAAGAAAGGACCAATTTCTGCTCCATTTTTCCGGTGATGATGGCAGTTTCCTGTTACAAATTTCAGATGAATAGCAAAGTAATATCAACGGACCCAAATACAAAGCCTATGAAGTTAAACCACTGAGATTAAATAAACTGTCTTTCAAAGACAAACAAAGGAGGGTTTCAAAATTGCAAAACGGTGCATCATATGGAAGAATGTCTTTGAATTATAAGCACATAACACATCTCGTTTCGCCTTTGCTTCACTGCTGCATAATGATCTATGTTCACACCAGCTAGGCTATGCCAGAGGGAGAATCCCACTGTGCTACAGATTAACAAAAACACACTCACAAAAAAAGACAAACACACACACACACAGATCCCCCTCCACACACGCACACACACACCTAAAACTACTTAGGCTCTGCACTCTGTGCTCCAGCGGCAAACGCAACACCTGCTTATTGAGAACAATCATCTAACTGTAGGGTACATTTTTATGGAAATGCTCTCGCTTCCCTTGAGAGAGCGTTGCTTAGGGATTACATACGCATGCTGGAGAAGCAGCGTGGCTCACGGGGCTCCCTGCGTTGAGAGCAATGGTATTTAACACACACTGAACGGGGAGGAAGATGACGAAACGCAGCCTCCATTTTGGCTCCGAGCAACATACACGGGCGGAGGGTGAAGAGGTGGAATGGGGAGGTGTGTGTGTGTGTGTGTGGGGTGGGGGTGGGAGGGTTATCGTAGCCCAGGCTGACTGACTGATATATCGACTGGTTTGCTGGTTCATTGAATGATTGATTGATTCATTGAGCGATTGAGCTCTGTTGCTGCACACGCACATGCTGGCTGCAGTTTATGATATAGATGAAGCGGTGGAGAGACGCGGGCTGTAAGTGAGTAAGAGCGGAGAGGTGGGAAAGGGGAGGGTGGTATGTAAATCTGTGAAATCAGCGATAATTACAGTGAGTGCACAAAAAGCCACATCACAGTTGGCAGAGATGGTGTTAATCATCCTAACACAGTCTGCACCCAGGCACCAAGCATGTGTGCGTGCATGTGTGTCTGTGTGTGTGTTTTGAGGATGAAAAGACAGGCAGAGAGGTCCAAAAACAGTGTATGCTTGTGTTGTATTGCACAACATGTTTGTATGTGGGTTTCCTTTTACCTTTGGCAAAAACAAAGCTAACCTTTCACTAATTTCATGGCTGTGCAGCACATGTTATTGCTGAAACAAACACAGTCTGCACCCAAAAAAAATGAAATTCTTTTACAAATAATGTATTTCTTATGTTCATGCATCAATAAAATGTATTAGTACAAGTTCAAAGTGTACTTTGATGCTTTTATGCTGAAATTACACTCAAGCAGGAGACTGTTTTTTTACAGAAAAAATAAAGTGTGAATGATGAATTTTGAAAGCAGTAATTTAAAAAAAAACCTTGCATTCAAATAAAAGTATCAAATGTTGTAAGCATATTTCTGTAAAAGTCAATCATAAATGAATAATAAAATAAGAAAGTGTGAACATTAAAAACAACGCTTCTCTGCATACTGTGAATCTACTGTTAATGCAAACATAAAACTCTCATTTTAGGCACCATGCTGCTTCCAGTTCCATATGTTGGACTCTTTTTTTTTTTCTTTTTTTTCTTTTTTTTTACAAGCTAGGAAAAGAAATGTTGCAGTACAAAATGAAATCAACCAAATCCATATATTTCATGAAATACTTCCATAACACAAAAATAAAGCCAAAATAAACAAACAAGGAAAACAGTTTACATACAGCAGGTGGTGGGGTTCGTTTAAATGTGGGATATATTCATCTAATAGTCCGCGTCGTGTTTTGACATTTCACTAATAGATGATGAGGCTTTCAATTAAATGTCTGCACATTTCACTAAAATTAAAAAGTAATTCCTTTGATTTATAATCTGTCATTTGTCTCTAATCTGTCCGTGTCGCCGCAAATCCCTTCCTCATCCGCATTAAAAAAAAAAAAAAAAAGTTCCAACGATCCACAAACAACACACAGCTGATCTTACCTGGATGACTCGCATGTTCAGCCCTGTTTCCTGTGCCAGCTGTTCTCGGATGTGCCGGGTCGGTTTCGGCGTGGCGACAAAAGCAGCCTTTAACGTTTCCAGCTGCTTGGCCTTGATGGTGGTCCTAGGCCCCCGCCGTTTGGCCCCGGAGTTCTGCTCCTCGTTCTCAATATTGTTCGTTTCCTTATCTGAGGACGTTGAATTGTCTGTCTCTTTTATGTCGTCCTGTATTGGGTCCTGCAGATCCGGCGATAAACTCCTATCTGTGCACGACGACACTGGGGAACGGGGCGGATGGGTGGGGTGGGGGGACAAACAAGAAGGAAGGTCAGGTCACGATCCGAAATGTCGGGGGGGCTGTTTTAATCAGCCTTGGAGATGCACACTAGCGTCGCGGACTATTAGCATCCTAAACTTTACCTAATCGTAAATGCCATGTGTTTTTACGCCCCTCGGCTAATTTTTGTCTCCCAGTATCTGTTTTCCCTTCTTTCTTTATTTGCAGATTTATTTTTCCTTAAATAATATCTGAAGTATCAAACAAAACACAAAGCACAAAGACACAAAATTAAAAAAAATAAATAAATAAAAATCCCCAATCTCTAACATCTCCAATTTACGCACACAAAAAAGATGATATACGGGCATACAGCCAAACTGACATTGCGAGCAAATGAAGAGATTTATATGGGAGATCAAAACAAAACGTTTATGAAAAAGGAGCGCGTGACACCTTTAGTAAATAGAGTGTGGAGTGGAGTTGCTGCCCTCCTGAGCTTTTTCAAGGATAAATAGAGTGGAAAGAGGAGCAGCACACACGGCCAGACCAACACGCTCATCCCCAGTGGACCCTGGCGTACAATAACAGAAAACTATTGTTCTGTGGAGGTAAATATTGAAAGTGTTCATCTCCTAAGGTTACTGTGAGATGCTCTCCCCGGACTGCTGCAAAAGCTCAGCATTAACTTATATTTAAAGCCGCCACTTCTGCTTTTCTTTTGTCCATTAAAATGCCGATTGCCATTTTATTCATCAGATTTTTTTCTTTTCTTTTTTTTTTTTTTTTAAATCAAGCTTCCACCG
>VVHJ01029646.1:15880-28187 GCA_015107715.1 Tylochromis polylepis
ACCTCTTGAATCCAAATTCTGTTACCTGAAAAAGTCAATTTTGCAATAGAGCTTTCCGTCTCTGGAGAAGCACTTCTCGGTGAGGTTGCAGTTGCATTCACAGCACTGGACGCACTTGGCGTGCCAGGCTCTGTCCAGCACGTTGAGGAGGAACCGGTCCAAGATGGGCCGTTCGCACCCGGCACAGTGGACCATCATATCGCCGGCCTGCAGGACGCCGAGTGCCGACCTACCCACGCGGACTGCGCTGCTCGGACTTGGGCACACCGAGTTTACGCGGAACAACGTCTTGGCTCAGGGAGGTGTGCTGTCAGGCGAAAACTGGAGGGACCTGTCGTTCAAAGGCAGCGGAGTGACAATCCCCGAGAACTGCTGTAGTCCTGGTCCCGTTTGGTCGCTGTCCTGCTACTTGTCACAATCCACAAATCCAGAGGAGAGGAGGGGGGGGGGGGGATTCAGCTGCGCCAGCTGATGGACTGCGTAATGGCCAAACCAGACATGTTTTCTCGCCAACTCAATGTTAAAACATCATTTTTCAAACGTGTTTACTTCTAAATAATTTATCCCTTTTGCTCACGCTTTGTTTGGGGTCCAGTAATTTCCTTCAGGCTCACCTCACGTCGCCACTTGCACGTCCCTGTGCCTTGGTTATCACGAGGTTTTGCCAGCGCGACGCGCTTCCTGCGCTGAGATTGGATGACGCCCTTGTTAATTCCCGTGCCAGAAGAGCCAATCAGAGCGCAGTTGTTATGGTTACACGCTCATAGCTGTAGCCTCCGAGCGGACCCTGAGTAGAAAACACCTAGGCCGTGGATGCAGGGTGTTTGTAGTGGCGCTAATAGAGGCCAACAGGCATGAGGACGATTCACGGTGGGTCACGGAGACGGCACTGGCTTTAGAAGGAAATGCATCAGCTGCAGGTTAGCGTATGAACGTCACAACATTTTACTGGCGATGAACGTGAAAATCTACAAAACGGATGAATGTCAGTACATAGGTACAACAGAAACGCCTCTGAAATGATTCGGAATAGAAGTAGCTTGTTGGGAAAGGGAGTATCCGAACAAGGACTAATGCTACACAGCCTTATAATGGCCTTGTGGCAAAATGCCCCTGCATTACAAGGTGGCTGTGCTGGGCGAAGAGAGGAGGGGGGGCGGGCCTTTTCTCATGCAGAAAGCTATTTACAGGGAAATGCGATGGATTAGCAGGAGCTCATCAATAGGGAGAGCGTGGTCACCCGGCGCTTTAACAGAGTGGCCACCAATCGAAGGGAATTTCAATATTTACCAACAGCCTCGTTTTGTTAGTTGCAGTTAAGCAAACATGCGATGCGCTAATTCCTGTTGGGTGAGACTGTTTTAAGCATAATGGGGCCTCATTTGAATGAAATTAGGTGTGAATTTTGGCTCATTTTACACGACTGAAGGCCATTCAAGATAACATGTAGAGGAACAGACAAACAACAAGGTTGTTAGTTTTAACAGAGGAAGAAAGGAAAACCATTAGGATATATCTATGAAATATACTTGTGTCAGCAGTTAGGTGCTTTTACTATGAAAGGTTCTACGAAGGTGTTAGGTTTAAGAAAAAAATAGGTCACAACATTTTTAATTTCATTTTACCAAACATGCATCATGATGGCAGAAGCCACTTATTAAACCTTTCTTTCTTTCTTTCTTCTCCTTGTCTACCCTATTTGTTTTTTTCCTCACTTCAATTTCTCCTTTTACTGGCTTCCTAAATTGTTACACTGATGGTGCATAGAGCTATTAAAGGAACCTCTGGCCTTTCAGCTATGACACGGGGTATAATTAGTGTTTTTCTTATCAAAATGATGCCGCACATCCAAGTGTGGATTTACTCTACAGGTATCCGTGGTTTAACCTGGCCAGATCGGGTTTTTGTAGAGATGAGGCTGAATAAATTTCCTCAATTATCCAAGCTCCAAAATCAGTGACCTTTAGCCTACAAAGTGAGCTGGAAGGGTGGGGTGGGGGGTGGGGGGCAGGTTCAGGTGCCCACAGTGGGAAAAAGAGCATGTGAGGCAAATGTATCCAGTCACCTCTTGTTTGAATGCAGCTGTGCAAGGGAATAAAAAAAAGCTCTTTTTGCTTTTGCTTTGTTCTGCTCGTCTGTGCACGCCAAACACCACCCAAAGAGTGAGACACTCACCTGTGGAGAAAAATGAGGGAGCTGTCCATGGTACCAAAGGCAGCAAGCACCAAGGACAGCAGCAGGCTTCCCTTTTTTTCTCCCAGTGAGAATCAGCTGACCTTACTAACAATCACGTGGCATCAAATTTAAGGATGCATTCTTTGTGATCCCTAATTGCTCCACTGTCGTGCAAACAGCAGTCATATCAATTCATTTAGCTAATGGCAAGACACACATTTGTCTTTTATAAAGTAACTTAAAAAGCAACCCACTAATAGAGCAGTAAAAATGTCCTAATAAAACATTAACTTTGAATGAAAAAAATGAAAGACAAAGTAAAGTTCACTTATCTGCCCCCTGGGATTTAGTTTCATCACATACAAAGTTTAGCAATAAAATCTTTTTTTTTGTCTTTTTGCCTGCATAAAAAAAGGCTTTGTGCGTGCTAAAGTGCTGAAGGACTGATTTTTGTCATTCAGCGCATAAAAAAGATTGGAATACCTTTCAAAATCACACAAGAATAATTAAATAGAAATTTGGATGAAACGTTTAATAATAACATGTTTACTTCTGAAATTATTAGTTTGTTTTTAAAGGACAGGGTGGGGTTTGTTCGCACTTTGCAACTGTTTATGCAGCCTGACAGACCATCACAACACATATTTTTCAAGGACCAACATCTGAAGTGGTTTGAACATCAGTCGCCTTTCTTTACTGAGAGGTCTTCATAAAATATCTCTGCCATGCAGCATCTAGGTCTCTCCCTCTCTGTAGTTTTATTCATAATGCACGAGGAGTAAAGGCGGTAATTTAAACAACACAAGTAATGTCCGGAAACCCTGAACCTGGGATTTTCTTCAGTCTCGGTTCCTGCAGCACTGAAGAATCTGCATGTTTGCGCTGATTAAATTTATGAAAATGTTCTTAAAAACAAGGAAACACCCCATCCCATTGAAGCAGCTGGATCATTTTTTAGGTGCTTGCTTTGCACTGCGAGCTGAAATGAAGTCTTAAATTGAAGGGAAGAATCGGTGGATGGGAATGTCAATCTAGAACAGGTACATAAATAAATGGGAGACATGGATCGCGGGAAAGAAATTCAGCCCTCACACCCAAATTCAGACCTCATCTTCACTGCTCCACTCCCCTCCACTCTGCACCATCGCAGCTCAGACACCTGAGCAGACTGCTTCCTCCCCTCTCCTACCTCCCTCCCATGCATGCGGTGTCACCCCAACCCCAAAGGCGCGTGCACATGTACGCTCAAGACCACCTCCAGGGCCCCTCTTTGGCAGGGCCAGTCCCAGGGGAGAGGTTAGTATGATGGATGTCTGATTGGTAGCCATCCCTTAGGGCCTCCCTCTCCGTCACCTCTCTGCGCTCTGAATTAAAAGGCCGTTTGTCTCCTCTGAGTCCTCAGCTGTAGAGCGCCGGCCTGCAATTTCACAGCACTCAGAGAGAGAGAGGGAGACCATTACAGAGGAGGTTGTCAGGGGAGCCATCAGAGCCCGGACACGCCTGAGGGACTCTCTCGCTCCCCTCTATCTTCCCTGTTCCTGTCTCCTCCTGCTCGGCACCACCAACACCTCTATCCCACTGGAGGCAGCCAACCCTGCGCTCACAGATATATTCATATTCAAGCATGTATGCACCTATATGCATATAAGATTGCATAATTGAATGCACACGTGCTTGACACGCATCATTGGGGGCATTGTTATTTTTCAATCTACCACTCTGTCTTGGTGCTTAAATAAATTAACACAATCAGTTATTTCAAAATAAGTATGAGAATAAGAGAAAGAACATCACATTCAGTCTCTCAGAAAAGCCACCTTGAATTCATTCATAGTCTAAATTCTTTCACTCAGGATTTGCTGCCAAAGCCTTACTTGTTTTTTTATTAGTTTAAATTGTGGTGGCTAATGTTAGCCAACTTTAGATAGTGCTGTATAACTGACATTACTGAGTCAGTTTGACTCCGTCATATGTGATGTTTGACAGTTTTAAATATAGACTATATAAAAGATAGATGTAGCCCCATGTAATGTCATCCACTGGTTTGTGAAGCCTCTACTTGAGCAATTTGTCTGTCACCATCTTGTTTTTTGGAAACCAGATCTCACAAGTGACGAGTAGCTCTAACAAAGAATTCAAGGACACCAAACACTCATTTAGCAGTGACTTGTCAATCATACAGCAGGCCCACCCTAAAAAAATACTGTGCGCTATTCATCTAATAGCAAACATAATTTATAAAATATGCATCATGTTATATTAACTATGATTTGAAAATACTATTTGAGATCCTAAAATCATAAAGGTAAAGTAAATAATTTCAGACCCAGAGGCTCTGTCAGTCTTTCATGTACAGTCTGTGTTTTAAGGGCTAACCATTATATTTTGTAGCATACCTTTGGAAAGTTTATCGTTGAGGGCATTCGTATAAATTATTGTGTGGAAAAGTTCATGTTTATTTGTAGAGTATTTCTATAGTTTTTATATAGCACATTTAAAGCAACAACCAAACAACCAAAGTGTTTCACAGGTCACAAAAAAGCACAAACACACGCACACACACACACAAAATTGTGTGTGTGCGTGTGTGTGTCAAGGTTTAGCTTGAATTAAAGGCCAGAGAGTAGAAATAAGTCTTGAGCAAATATTTAAAAGTAGAAACAGTTCGAGCAGTTCGAATATGAAATGGTAAGGCATTCCCGAGACTTTGGCAACAACTGAAAAAGTTCAGCCACCTCTCACAAGAGTGTGAACATGAATAAGATCATAAGTCTTAAAAACAATCAATAAAATCTTAAAATGAATCAAAAAATTGACAGGAAGCCAATGAAGTGATGCTAAAGCTGGAGTTCACATTTTCTCATCCAAGTTAAAAAGGCGAGCAACAGCATTTTGTACCAGCAACCTACATACAAACAATTACAGTAATCCAGCCTTGTCATAATAAGAGCATGTATAAGCCTTTCAAAGTCATTATAAGAAAGATATAGCTGTAGTTTGGCCAACAATCTCAACTGGAAATTTTTTTTTCCAATTGAGATTGGAAATAACAAAACAAAAAGCATGGCGTTTTTTCAAAATCTCAAATTCAAATTTTCCACCTCCACATGCTTAATTTGTTGTGAAAAGTGTGTGCATATATGTCATACACATGTATTTGAAATAAACCATTAAGAGGTCACATGTATATTTATATATTTGTGTGTGTGTGTGTGTGTGGCACAGGCTGTGTGTAGTTTCAGTTGAATTACCATTTTAAATTTCTTAATAGTAGCTTTTTTAGTAGATTTAATAGTAGATTGCTCGATAGTAGATTTTTTTTTTTTTTGCAAAAAGACAAGAATAAATACTGAGGACTGTTTTCATACACATTTATAGGTCTAGTGAGTATTTCTGGCAGAACAATGGCATATATAGGGGTTGACTCGAAATAAAATCCAGTGCCCCTTTTCATTAAAATGAAAGAACACGTAATTCTGGAGTAAAGTCAGTTATTCGTGTAATTTAGCACTTTTTTTTTCTCAGAGAAAATGAGCACTATGCTCTATGTAAGAAGCTATGCTGGGCTTTGAGGCATAGATAATACAAGTAGGACACAATACATTTTGATACGTTTTTTAATATGCTTTTTTTGAACTATTTAAAAAGATTGAAAAGTGAACATGCACATTATTCGAAGCCTCAGAACTCAGACCGGACAGTACAGAATTAACATTCAGAGTCAGAAAAATTTTCCTCCCTGTGAATTTCGCATGGCTTCATTTCATTGTTTTCATGTTTGGTGTTTTTTAGTCCCTAAACACGATCGTTATATTTTCCACTCATACACCTTCGGCTTTTCCCTTTCAAATTTTCTGTTCAATTAAAACTGCAAAGAATTTGGTTTGAAAGAAGCACTTGGAATTAGTTTTGTGTGTTTTTGTGCTCAGCAGGAATCTGCACTTGTACTGTATGAATGGATGTGCTCTGTTTGAAAGGACAGGCAATAATTGGAAAGTATCATCAAGGAAAACAAACATGGCTGGAATCACAGCTCACAAATATAACCTTCTCAATTACCCGGAATAAAGGAGTAATTCAAACAAACAGATTCACCTTTCACCCCGTGGGCACTAAATCACCCGTGTTTCTGCATGCAGACAAACAACGCGCACAAACTCGACGTGGTATGCTACGCGGCTCTTGTGAATGGATAATTAGGGCATCATTCAGCTCCAGGTGAGCAGGAGTCACAAGTTGATGTGCGGAACTGTTCATCAGGTTGAATTTCTTTCCCGCAGTCAACCATGGTGTAAAGTGGTGTGACTTTATGCGGAACAGAGTAAAAAGACAGGTGGCTGGTTCTGGGCATTTGCAGAGAGTAAAAGCCTGACTGGTTGGCTCACACTGTGCCGAGTTCAGTCCCCTTCATTGAGATATAATGAGGGAGATCACCTTTCACTGTGGGCCATCCTAATGAAGTAATGAATGGGGGTGTGGATTGCACCTTTGCCCTCACCTACTCTATTAATCAGAGTAGGGTCACACATAGCCGCCAGGATCCAACCTCCCCTATCTGGCAACACTAATGGACCAAGCGATGGATTGAAGGTGCTTTTAGTTAAAGAGCTCTGGGTAGTGACCAGGAGAGGAGAGGAGAGAAGAGAGGAGCAGAGAGGAGAGGAGAGAGGGTTGGTTCCTGTGAAGAGAAAAAAAACTGGAGGAAATACAGAGTGGGAAGCAGCTGACTTGGAGAATGGTTTACACCTCCAAGGTAGTGGGAGTGAGGTGTGTGCATGTGTGTGTGTGTGAGACAGAGAGGCATGGACCTTTAACCTCATCTGAGTCACCCTGAGGAAGGATCGTGAGGGTCAGAAAGCTATCTGGACTGCCCACAGCAGGATCAGCAGTTGACATTTACTGTATGAACTACAAAGAATGATGATACTGTTAGATCACATGAAAATTGCTTGGATTTTTTTTTTATTTTTTGCGGCGGTAATCTACATTTAGCAAAATGAAATGAAGTGAAATTAGCAGTCCTCACTGCATTCTCCATATTTAGGTAAGACTGACATATGAAAACCTTTACCTTTTGGCTTTTGTTTTAATATTTTTAAGTGAGCAAGCATTTCTAAATTTTGCCTTGGTATTCATTGGACTGTTGGTTGCCTCTATATTCACCCCAGAGATATTCAGATAGAAAGCTAATCTTATATCCTGTTAAAGGACAGTCTCAAGATTTTCCAAACAATACAACAGGCGTCCATATCTACTTAAGATTAGGTTTTGATTGTTGTGACTAGTCATATTCTCCATATTAGCCATAAAGCTTTATTAGAAAAGATTTATTGAAGGTAATCTTCATCATTGCTCTTACTTTAATCACATCATATACATAGACCATTAGGAATATTCTTTAAATTTTCATTATATCAATTTATAGAAAAGGACACTGAAAGAAAACAAAATACTGATAAAGAAAGGTTTAAGAACCTGCAATCTTTCAAATGGCCAGCAGGGGAGCAATAATCTGATTGCAGAAAGGTATTTGATTGTATTTATATATGCCATATATTTTAATATGTATACTTGTTCAACAGCTTGTTAACACAAATATCAAATCAGCCAGTCAATGCATTTAGGTATATCGACATGGTCAAGATGACCCGCTGAAGCTTAAACTGAACATCAAAATGGGTGAAAGGTGATTTAAGAGACTTTGAATGTGGCATGGCTGTTGGTGCCAAACAGGCTGGTCTGAATATTTCAGAAAATGCTGATCTCTGGTTAGTGAGAAGAATCTGAAAAAGAGAAGATATTCTGTGAGTGGCAGTTGTCTAGAGAAAATGTTAATGTCAGTTGTCAGATGAGAATGACCACACAGCTGATGGAAAGGCAGCAGCAAGTCAAAAAACAATTCATTACAGCCAAGGTATGCAGAAGACCATCTCTGAAAGTCTGAAAGCGTGTCAAACCAGCAGAAGATCACACTGGGTCACTCCTCTCAGGTAAGAACAGGCAACTGAGGCTACGATTCACATGGGCTCACCAAAGATTGGAAAAACATTCCTTAGTCAATTTTTGCTGCCACATTCATATTTTTAGGTCAGATTTTGGCATTACTATTATTATACTAGCAAGTGAAGCTGGTACTTGAAATATGTACCTAATAAAGTGGCCAGTGAATATATATGATGAGTTTTGAATCTGTGAACTTCTCCATTTCTACTTGCTACTCCTTGTGTGTGCATACCATCATTAGATTGTAAGCCACATCCTCCTCAGATTGTGATGTTTGCTTTCAGAAAGTCAAGACAGCAAAGATCAAAAACTCAAGGCTTCAAAACAGGAGTCCATTAATTGGTTGGTGGAGTCCATCCTTAACATACTCTTTATGGATCATATGCATCTTCCATCTCTACTTTCCATCTGATCTCAGTTGTAATAGTTTTAATCTTGCATCATTATAAGGATTTCATGCTGACAAAATCTGTCAACAGACACACATGCACACACAGGCTCAGTGTAAAAACAATACCAGCTTTACTGTTTCTGCTGGTAAGTGAAAAAACCTTGAGATTACCTTGATTAGATTAGAGATTAGATAAATCATTTGCATTTTCATGTGGACTAATGATGTGGTGTGCTTTTTGGACTGCTGCTTCTCAGCTGGACCTTACTGAAAGCATGACATATAAAGGAAAACACACACTTAATTTGGCTAGTTTGGCTTTACAGACATGAAATTATGTTGTTACAGTTGTTTAACAACGTGACTGAACCAGATCTATAATTGTTGCTGGTTTTAATAAAAGGTGCAATAACAATATGTGTGATGTCTTTGTTTAAATTATATTATTCAATTCAATTCAGTTTTATTTATATACCAAATCACAAGGCGTTTTATATTGTAAGGTAAAGACCCTACCATAATAACTTAATTATTATGTGTCTTCTGTGTTGTGTGGGCTATAGAGTTTCTGGGAGTCTTAGTTTACTCATTCTCTTATCTCTATATAAGAATATAATTGACATTCTGGTCACATGTTTTCTTTAGTCATTTTCCTTATCATAATGCACACATTAGACAAATTTTGGGACTGCTTTCTTGCATTGCAATATCTCTAAATTTAGAAACATCCTGTCTCAGAGTGATGCTGAATATACTAGTTCGTGCATTTATTACTTCTAGGCTGGACCACTGTAACTCATTTTTATCAGGTCGTTCTAAAAACTCCCTGAAAAGCCTTCAGTTGATCCAGAATGCTGCACAGAGAGTACTGACAGGGACTAGAAGGAGAGAGTAGATTTCTCCCATATTGGCTTCCCTTCATTGGCTCCCTGTTAAATCCAGAATCAAATTTAAAATCCTGGTCCTCACATACAAGGTCTTGAATAATCAGGCCCCATCTTATCTTAAAGACTTCATAGTACCACATTACCCCACTAGAGCACCTCACTCTCAGATTGCGGGCTTACTTGTGGTTCTTAGAACATTTAAAAGTAGAATGGGAGACAGAGCCTTTAGCTTGCATCATCAGCTATTGAATCATGTAACATCTTGTTTTTAACAACCACAATAGCCTAGCTGCTTTGGCTTTTACCTTATGAGCCTGTATGTGAATTGAGGACTAGGCTCAAAGCGCATGTCAGAAAAGCAGATGTAATCTTTAAAAGCAGGCATGACAGTGGATGAGTTGGACTGACCCACTTTCCAATCAAATGGAAGCTGAGTGCCCAAGTCGCAAATTCAGGAGAAAAAAAAAAGAAATCCACAGTTAAGTACAAAACTGCAGTTTCTCAAATAAGAATCAGAGTGGGTCTCCACAGACAGCAATGTTAAAATCCTCAGCTTTAAAGCAGATTGGTTATGTTAACATACACTGACAGTAGTTGAACAAAAACACCTTTTAAGTCTGTTTCTCATGTAATATCAAAGAGTCATATGAATGCACCATGCTAACAAGGTTAGTCAGATATTGCTTCTAACCACAGACTGTTCAGAAGATGGATGTAGCTCCTGAATCTAAAAATGAGTCAGAGATGCTTTAAACCTGTATTGTTTTTAATTGCCTGCAAGGGGTGACACATGTGGTTGCAAAAAGACTAGGTTGTTTGTGGAAAAATAGCCTTTAACTAGCTCTGTGACCTCCATAAACACTTTCCTGATGAATTTATGGGCTCACTAACTACTTTCTGGTCATACTGAATGAATAAAACATGAAGTTCATTTTGTTAATTATGGTCATTATTAGAATCAGAGAAGAGAACTATATAGAATTTACGTTTTTGGCTTATGAATTTTCAATTACAAGTCATTAACCAATGAGCATGCAGTGAAATCCACAGCTTCACCTTTGTTTTCAAAGCATCATGATAGCAACAGTGAACCTGTTCAGTCTGCCACTCAAGCAACAGCTAAAATGCTAAACTTGAGGCTTCACATTGGCTATGTCCATCTTCTATACAGAGTGTATGATATTGCCCCAAGCAACCCCAGCTAGCCATGTAGACTAATGTCCAAATGTCCAAACCAGTTTAAGAAAATATAATTGAATTTTTCTGTTATTCATTATAAGGGCAGCGAAGCAGTGCAGGGATGAGCACTGTTGCCTCTCAGCAAATGTACTGTAGGTTTAAATTTGCTGATCTAATTGGTGATTCCATACTGGCCGTAGGTTTGGATGTGACTGCGAATGCTTTTTTGTCTTTATTGGTTTGTGCCCCCTCCCAGCAACCCCATAGTCAGACAAGTGATCTAAAAAAATGCATGTACTGTTCATTTTTCACACATTGTGCACATCAGGCTGTAGCTAAATATAACCATGATGAAAAGAATAGTTACATAGTCATGCTAGTTTGGCGATTAGTAGTATCTGCCCTCTACTAGAGGAAATGACATTTGACGTCTGCCGTGATTAAGCTATTTCAATGTGATAACGCAGTTGTATAATGATTTATAATATCTAGTAGACGGACATGCGTACCCAAACCGATATGGTCTCTTTTTTAATTCTATCAACTATAAAATCATGTAATATGATTATCACAGAAATGAATATTTTCTCCCCAAAAAAAAAGCACAAGAGTTGTGAAAGAACACATTCATCACAAGTCAACAAAGACTCCACAAAAACACATCTCTAACAGGAAAAAAAACCCTTTTTAATCAGCTACTCAGAGCTTTTTTTCCCTTCAGCTGAATGCCACAAATGTTCAGTGTTGTGAGTTTTCAGTGAAAGCGCTAAATGAATGCAACTTTTCGAACACTGGAGAACATTTCTCAGAAATAAGTTTATCATGTAATCTATTAGGACTGGCAGGGGGGAAAAGTAGCTAGATTGCCATTGTTTATTTGGGCAAAAATACTGATTATATAATAATTACAAAACATATACATTTCTTTCTTTCTTACTCTCATTAAGTTATCAGAACCATTCATATTTCTCCAGCTGCTCTCACTGTATTCCCACTTAATTCCTTTTCAAATATCCATTATAATAAATTATACATTAATCCACTTACATATACAAGCTTCCCCATTGGTCAGCTGCATACAGAAGAAGATGTGTGAATTGGACTGGACTCAGCATGACAAAGTGGGAAAGCTGGGCAGAAAAAGAGGAGATGGGAGAAGGGAAGGAGAAAGAGGTGGGGGGGGGTTGAAATAATCTCAGCTATGTATGTGTTCTCAGCACCCCATCCTCCCCTGGCTAACCGCATCGGCGGCCACTTGAATTAGCGGCGGAGGATTATGGGCAGAGAGCCTCATTAATCTGGGCAACAAACAGTGGCCAGTGTGAATATTTGCACGCAGAAATTGAAAAGATTAAGTCCTATTTGACAATGACTGGCAGGCTCTGCGCTGCAAGAGGCTACTGTTAAATATTCATATCCTGGACTCCTTTGCCTCTGTCAGCTTGTCACATGTGTGTTTGTTTATGTGTAAATGGAAGCAACATGCACAGACAGTAAGAAAGATTCTGGGATTTTTGTCAGTCATTATGGGCAGTCAGGCCTTCATATTGAATATTTCTTTATATCAAACTGGTCAAACGTGAGCGTCTAACCAAATCTGCTGAATTAGTTTTGAACTGAGTGTTTAAATCAGAACTTGTGTATTTTTTTGACAAGCAGAGGAAATATGCTG
>VVHJ01029671.1:14718-26260 GCA_015107715.1 Tylochromis polylepis
TTAACCCCCCCCCCCCCACATCTCTTGGTAAAAAGTAGGTCTGCGTGAGCAATGGAACAACAAGGTGCTCCTCAAATCACACACTCAATTTCTTCCCTGGATTAGAACTAATATGACCTTATCTAGGCCTATTTATCTTTTGAACAAATTTAACAAATACATCAAAGCAAGCACAGATACCATGAATCAAAGCAAACCACAAGCACACTGAACATCAAATTGAGTAAGTACAAAACATTCTTCACTGATAAAAAACTTTATCCATCTTGGACCATCTACATTTGAGAATGAATCATGCATTGAAGGAACTGCACGCAGCTCTCAGTCTCTGCCACATAACACCTCCGTACTTGGGAACGGCTGCAAGGTCAAAAATCAAAGTTTTTGTCTTCTTCTGTTATGCACAGTGATTTCATCACAAAAGGCATGGCATTTGGAGCTGTGAATGTAAGTTCCCTCTTGGTATCATATATAAGTCAACCAGCCTGCTGCCATTGAATTAAATACCGCAGCTCCCTGTATATCACTGCAGTCTTTGTCGACTGCAAATACTTCGAAACATAGCTGTTAACTTCAAGTCCTTTCCTTCAAGTTTTACTGGCTAACAGTGAAATATAGAGTAGATTTTAAATAACGAATATTTGTTTTTATACTTCCAGGCATTCACTCCACATCATATCCATCTTATCATCGATATTCATGTGAAAAAGTTTCCACAGGACTGTATGCAGTTCTATGAAAAACTATATGAAAAAAAAGCACACCCTTAATGCCTCCATAGGAATTAAGCGGGTAAGTGGCAGTCAGGTGCTGCTAATCAATTGCACTTGATTAACTGATCGGCAGGTGTGACCACCTCTGTAAAAGCAGAGGTTTTGGCAGTTTGATGTTGACACAATGCCGCATTCTTCCCACAAGTGAGCGTTCCAGCAAATTCCCCCTAAGGTCAGACTGTGCAATGGTAAAAGACACTGTAATAAAGCCAAAACCTACATCTCAGACTCCTCAGGCCTCAGTTAGCATGTTAATGACAGAACAAGTGTGGATTGTTTGGAAGGTTTATCTTCTCTCTGAATATAGAATATGGCAGCACAGCTTAGGGTTGCAAAGTTGCATCTGGATAAATCAAAAAATTTCTGGAACAATGTCCTTTGGACAGATGAGACCAGTGTGGAGACGTTTGTCCATAATGCACAGCAACCTGTTTGGTGAAAACTAAACTCAACATATCAGCACAAATACTTCAACTGTCAAGCACGGTGGTGGAGGGGTGCTGATTGGACCTGGGTGCCCTACAGTCACTGAGTTGACTATGAACGCCTTTGTATACCAGAGACTGACAAAGTCATACGAAAAATTATTTCTTCCAGTTACTGCAGCCAAATTTGGTTCTACAAGCTACTGAATCCTGGTGTGTGCTTAGTTTTTCACATAGCGTCATGTGTAAGCTCTCTTTTTCACACGACTATAATAAATTATATTTTGCCTGCAGATCACTGAGGTCATTCTCCCAATAATTCACATCAGTTTCCCCAATAACTGAGAAACCTTTCTCTGTTAATGTGCACAGGCTCTGGAATAGTCTGCCTTCCCACATAAAGTCCCCTCCAACAGTTGACCATTCAGAAGAATATAATTAATCATGTGCTCCTTACTATGCGTTCCAATAAAGCAAAAACACAACGGCTATAACACTGCTAAACCTAATCTCTGTGGACAGAGTGGAATCTGTGTGCGATGTGAAAGATATGTGACTCAGAGCAAGTCTGGCCCAGACTGCATGGTTAGGCCAGGCTCTCAAACAGAACCAGAAATCGAGTAAGCAAATGTGTTACGTGTCATGTGGAGCACAAAGCCCACAAAGGTGCATTTAATTCGAACAAAAGTATCAGGCAACAAGCAACAACTACTACTAGCAACAAACAAGAATGAGACACGGGGCAGACTGCTCACTCTAAATCACAGCCCTTTTAAGCCAGCTGCTGTAATTAGCGCTGGAGCCTGACCGGAGCACCAGTCCAATCTGCGACAGTTGAAAGCTGAACAAAGTCGAAGGATCCATGATGGAAATCAGAATGTGGAACATACTAATCAGCATACAAAACAGAGAGGGTTAAAAACACAAAAAGGCGAAGGAGCGAGTGCCAGCGAGTGCCATAATACATTATATTTTTACTACGTATGTGTTCCAGTTTTACGTCAATTTTCTTTTTCTTTCAAAAATGTTCCCTTTAGCTGTTTTCCTTTTTAGGTTCAGTATACATTTAGAAAGTGCTCTGGGTCAGCCCCTGGTGTTTTTAAATGTGTTAGGCTGTATAAGTAAAACTGACTTGACCTGACGTGACTTATTATTAGAATAACAAATTGCCATGCCATTGTGTCAGTGTCACTGTTGCCTCTGAGATATGCACCCAGTGTCCTTTAGCTTCTTTGACATTTAGGAGTGTTTCTTGTTTGTGTCCACACAAGGCAGTCGGGGTGGTAGAGGAATAGGTCACAGCTGGTACTGGTGCCCAGGCTGGTTGGTTTCCAACCCTTTTATATATATATATATATATATATATATATATATATATATTGGCTGGAGTTTAATTTTCATTTGCTCTTTACTTTCATTTTGCTTTAGTTAGTTTTAGGGATCAAAATGAATTGGTTTGGTTTAGGAAAAGCTTGTGATTTGGATGAAAACACAAACTGTCATAACATTACAGCGCACCTAAAAAAAGGGGTAAACAGTGACAAAAGGCTTTCTATTCATGTTGACATTGCTGCTAAAAAAAGGTCTGTTCAAAATTTGTCGTTTCATTTGCGAAAATGAAATGGCACTTAATTGAAAATGTCATCAACAAAAGCCCGCATTAAAATGACTTGCACTAAATTGACATCGCTAATTCATTTTTTCTTTTTTTTAACATTTTAATGGGAATATGTCTGTGATTTGGGCTTGATGGAGAAAACAAGACAACTCAGAATAAATCAACAAAACAGATTAAATGATAATGAAAATATCCTTTGATTGTTGCTCTAATGTATCACTTAACTCATGTGAACAACTGTTCTCAGTAACATTTTTATTAAAATTCATCCTAATAGATTTGCTTATGAGTATGTGTTTTAAATTGTATAATGGAGCTATATAGATATAATACCACTGAATGGCATTCATACTTGGATTCATGCTTTTTTCTCTCTGGCAACACTTTGTCACATGAGTACAGAGTGAGAGGTCATCTGAATGTAGGAGTCCTCCATCACAAGTACTAAAATGCTGATACATAACAAATGAAGCCAGCATTTTGCCAGCACTCCACCACATCTCACTGGTATGTGAAGTATGTGCGCTGATTTATAATGCCTCTATTATCTGACTGCATCTCGAGAGGCATGAGACGTCAGCGTTACAGTACGAGTAATCACCATCCTACGATCTGTAACTCGGCAGACTGTGGACAAAGAGAAAAGGATAGCAAGATAATGACTTTATGACTGAGAAACTGTGGAAAACGATGCTGGTAACAGCCTTAAGAGGGAAACTGACAGCTAGTTTCGGTTACATTGCACAAATTATGTCAATAAGTGAACCAAAACAGAAAACAAAACGCACAAATATACAATTTTCATTTCATTTTAAAGCCTTGGTGCACATTTGTTCAGCCACATGGCACCAATGGAAAAATGTTTTCTTTTTTTTCTTTTTTCTAGAGACATTCAAATAACCAAAAATATCACTGGATGACATAACCGTCATATTTCACATGGCAGTCTGTTTGCTGTGGGCTGCCATTAATCAGTCTACCCTCCACTATTTGAAGACGGAAGGTCTGTCTGAGAATGTCAAGTATTTCGGTGGGAGAACAGACTCATTGGTAGATAAGAACTGCTGAGGAATGTTTAACTGGCTAATGTAACGCGACAAAAAGGGGGAAAGGAACACATGAAACACCATCTTTTTATAAATCAGACCCACCTACACGCATGCACAGACATACACAGACATGCACAGGCACACATGCAATGAAACATGACTTATGGAGCTCTCTGCTGTCACAACAAACAGAGCAGCGGGTGACCCGTGGAGTCAGGAGGCGTCTCTGGAATCAGCTGTCTTAGTGTAAAAACAGTCTCCTGCTGTTTGTACAATTGGGTCATTCCCAAACTCGGCAGGCTGAACGGAAAGACATGCAGAGAGCTGGGAATTTCCAGATGACCATCTCCACCCTCTTTTGAATTTTTTTTTTTTTAAGTCCTAATAGTGAATAATAATATCTGTCGAGAATTAATTTGCTACACTTGCACATTCCTGATACATGGAAAATTTCTGTACCCAAGCAGATGGTTCCTGCTGCCCTGAGCAGAGCGAGGAGCTGGCAAGAGACATAAATCAATATTTTTTTCTAAAAAATGTATTTAACGGTGCACTTAACAAAAGGACAAATTCTTGTTTATAGAAATGACCTGTCCAAGTAGCTGCAGGGAGGCAGAGAGCTGATAGAAAACCAGCTGAAGCTGCTGGACACTGAGCTGCTTCACTGGAGCAGTTAGTGGGAAATGGTTTGCTCAAGGGCTTTACGTGATCTGATTTTCTTCAGGGACTACAAACCAATGATTTTAAAGCTCTGCTGAGTGTGCTTCAGATGCTAAACCTACATATCTATGTATGTGACCCATTATAATAATTTATTAATGGAAAAAAGAAATTCATTAAAACCATCTGCTACTTCTCATACCAACAACAAATCTTTGAGCTATTTCCGCTGACTGAGCCTTTTGTCTGTTACAATAAGAAGCAGATGATTCCTGATTAAAAAACAAAACAAAAACAAACAAAAAAACATCCTGTAAGTGCAACGCAAAGATTTTATGACTTTAAGAATAATAAATTAGAGTTTGTTTATAGTGACTTTTCATGCAGGTATCATTTTACAGCCCTCTAGACTGTTAAAATCAGCAATCTGCTCTTCGAATTTTGGCTCAGTTTTATTTAGTGCCAATTCACAACAAAATCTATCTCAAAGTGCTTTGTATAACTAGGTGAACAATTTCATGGAGAGAACGACAATCAGCCGATCCTCTGTGAGAAAGCGCTTGGAGACTGTGGGGGGCAAGAACTCCCTTTTAAGAGGAAGAAATCTCCAGCAGGGGGACAAGAAGAGTATACAGCGACGCAAAAGAGAGCACAGAGAGACAGTGACATCTAAGTGTGGTTTGTGTTTTTGTTCAGCAGCCCGTCACTTCAGAAGCTTAGTGTGCTGAGTTATAAATGCCCGCTAGGACCATTATCATTCATCACTCTTCCTTGAGAGAACATTCAGCAAAGATGCTGGATGCACACCAGACAGTCAGGTAGTGTCCTACATACTGGATGTTCTTTCATATTGAAACTATTTTTGAACCATAACAAAATATCTTTATCAGCTTTTCAAATAGCTCTTTTGTGTTTCAAGGGACGCTGCCCACCAAAATCCATAATTCTTAAAATATCTTTTTTCAGTTGCTAGCTGAATTGTAGCGACATTATTATATTATTATTATTATTATTATTATTATTATTGCTAAATGGCAATTAAGTGACAATCAGTGACATGCTGAGTGACAATTCAATTCAATTTTATTAATACAGCCCCAAATAAAAACAACAGTTGGCTCAAGGTGCTTTATATTTTAAAGTAAAGACCCTACAATAGTACAGAGAAAACCCCAACAATATGGGCAAGCACTTGGCGACAGTGGGGAGGAAATCTCATTTTTAACAGGAATAAACTGGCAGAACCAGGCTCAGGGAGGGGCAGTCACCTGCCTCGACTGGCTGGGAGTGCGAGTAGGAACCTATTGCAGACCTATTGCAGGATAACTAAGGGAGTATTCACAGTCACCTGATCCAACTATATGTTTTATCAAAAAGGAAAGCTTTAAGCCTAAGCGTTTCTGTTTCCAGAATCCAAACTAAGAGCTGGTTCCACAGAAGAGAGACCTGAAACCTGAAGGCTCTGCCTCCCATTCGACTGTTAAATACAGTAGGAGAGAAGTGCTCTTTTGGGGTGATACTATGAGGTAAGGGGTGAAGGGGTGACCCCCTTCACATTACCTAATAATATTTTCCACTGTATAAAGATATTACTGTAGCTTTAAGAGATCTTGTTGCTGTGCGATAGCTGCCAGTGGAAACCAGGTCGTAGCAACAGTTTTAATGCACCAAACAGGATCATTATGGCTGGTAAAGAGCCTTCCCCTCAGGTCCCCTGCCCTCCTGTAGACAGCAAGTCAACTGTGTCATTGGCCTGCTAATGGGAGGGATCACACTTGGCTGTATAACAAGAGCAGGACAAGCTGTCAGTGGTCCTCTGACAGGTGCAGCATTCCCAGAATGCCCTGCAGCCATGCCGCAGAGCGCCATCGAAGCCCCTAAATCTCCGGCTGCTCTCTGCTGACGAGCCAAACGCGTCCATCTCCCACAGACAGAAGTAATTAGGTTTTCACCCGGGCCTTACGCAGCAAACTGGGAGAATATTCTGCTGCTGTTTCACTCTGTTTCACTCTGTCTCCCTCGCTCCCGCGCTTCCTTTCTTTCACCGCCAATCAAACTAACTCCAGCTTTCTCAATTAATGACATTTGTGTGCACGTCCGTTTGTGAAACACAAGGGAAACAGACAGAACGCCTGAGAGAATGAATGGTGATGATGCTCAAAACTCCCACAGCTATTGATGATTTGTTATAATAACCGCCAAACCATCTCATCCAGTAAACAAGTGTGGGTGTGGAGGCCTTGTCATTCAGACAAGCCCACTGAGCAAACACGTCATCACACGAACAGCTATTTATTTACATAATACAGTTATATAATGAACACAAATGCCTAATGCAGGACTGCAAGCGCAGCGCTAATCAGACTACATGCAATACTCTGGAGTTTCATTGTTTTAAATCCAAGGTAAGCACCATTGTGTGTGTGTATATATATATATATATATATATATATTAGAAGCGGGATATAAACAAAAGGTCAAAATCACCTTGATGACTACATTAAGTTGTATGGAAAACACAGGGAGAAGGTGAGGACTTCAAGAATCTCATATGCAGATTCAAAAACAAAAACTGCTGCCTTAATAAAGTTATACAAAATTCTCTGGTCTTATATTTCACTTCACTCTTGACTAATTTATCCAAGCCTTCGGAGTTAAAACTGATTATGCTGTAGCTTCTCTTAAATCACATTGAATTGCACTTTACCAATGCCCTCTTGAAAAATGTGTCTTTTACTTATTATGCTGATAGCAAATAGTCATACTGGTGACATTATGTCCTTGTCAAAATGTATTTGCTGTTATAAATCAGAAGCACGAGTTAAATGGTTAAAGTGCACAAAATTATGTTTATGGCATTTTTTTTCCCATGAAATTGGGACAACACATAAGAAACATAACTCACTCACTATACTTTGTAGATCAGGTTGAGTGCCTGCAGATTACAGTCTTCATCTGAGAAAGGAAATGCATCATGATGCTTAAAAAAATAAAATAAAATAAAAGCGCCTCCAGTGTCTAAACCGTGAAACAAATGTAGAAGTCTCTTAAACCTGCATTCTTTCTGCTGGGCAGCAGGAGGCGATTCCTCTGTCCAGTGGTATAGAAGTCCTTTAGAAAATGAAACTATCCCTTATTTCATTAATAACCTCAGTAAACATTTTCCTAATAAGTTCACCCGTTTTAAGTCTTATTTGACTTGACACGGAACTGATACAGCATAATGTTCCCTTTGTAAATTATGGTCCCATTTAGCGTAAAAGAGGCAATAAAGCAGGGCAGCCTGTGATAGACGAGTCACTACCGACCTTACCCCCAAACAAAAAGTAACCTCCATCCGCAAATAAAGTGAAAACATAATAGAAAAGGTCCCGGAGGTTCTATACTTTCACAGTTTCATGATTCTTGAGGTCACTGTGTTGCATTTAATGACTTGTTTTTGTTGCTGTTTGAGGATAGCGGGTGGGGCTGGGGCTTGTATACAGGTGTGTGTCTTTATAAGTTATGTCCAATCAATCAATCAGTTTTCCACAGATGGGCTGCAAGGTTCTTGATACACTTCAGTGATAATTAAGCTAGAAATACCTGACAACACATTGGTGTGCCGCAGATAAGTGTCTGGAAACTACATGGACCTAGTACTTCAGATTTTGATTCGCAAAGTTTAAAAACATGTGTTAGGTTTGATATTATGGCCTGCAGACTGCAAATCTATTGTCTTGCTAAAGTGACAGCAAGCCTCCCTAAAACAAAATGAAATCAAGTCTCGCCAGTCATTGCCCATTGTACAAAGACATTTCCTGAGTATAAGCTGAGTATCCTTTGCACTCACATCCTGTAAGCTTAAAAAAAAAAAAGCAGCTCTTTGCATATCAAGTAAAAACAAATTAATTGCTGAAAAATGACCTCAGAAATATTTCATGTTGATGTTTTTGGACTGTTTTTCTTGACTTCGGTTCATCACGCACAAAGTTTTGGGCATGGTTTTATTATGGATTAGGGAGATTCTTTTTGTTGGATACAACTTTGTGTTTATGTTTCATTTCCTCTTTTTGTTTGTGTGTCTTTAGATTTACAGATTATCTTTGTTTTTCAAATCCATGGACCCACTAGGCTGAAGCTACAAAAGAAAGTGTGCTGAGATGGTCAAGACAGTTCCTGCAAAACAGTTTATATTCTGACGTACTTTCCTAAACACTGGATGAAGAAAACAAGTGTTCTGTCCCTTTGCTTTTTAGGACCACTCGACATAAGTAGGGCAACGGGAAGTGATACGGCATTTTTCAAAAGGATGTTTGGAAAACACACACATACTTATAGGCCAAAAGTAATTCTTTTGGTTCTGCTGCTGAAAAATGTGAAATGATGTATCTTGCTATGTGTATTTTCTAGGTTGGGACTGTACACCAGACTCACAGCGAGTCTGCCACAAAGTGGGAACAAATTCATCTTGGCACTCACTTCCTGGCTAAAGCAGAACAAGTCTGCAGTGCATCTTCTATAGCTGTCTGGGAGTTTCTCCATGATGTCAAAAACTGATTTTATCTAGTCTTAGTCTGTTTTGTGTGTGAGTGTGTCGTATATATATATATATATACGTGTGTGTGTGTGTGTGTGTATAGAGTAAAGAAGAAAAAGAAACTGTCAGTTGGCCGAGATGGTTGTCCTTCCAAACTTGTGAGCAAACTTATTTTTTCCTGTCAGAACTGTCTTAAAAAGTTTTTATTCACTCAATATTGATGTAATAAGATATTCTGCACACAGAATGTCAGTGGCCAGTGAAAACTTCAGGAAACTTCTCAGGAAGAAAAATATCTTGTTTAGATCCATAAACCTAGGAGTTTATCTAGTGGGTTTTGAAAGGTTGTCAAGAGTCCAAGGACAGCAGGAGTTTCTGAAAGTGTGCCATGAGCATCTGAGAGAGTGGAGTTAAAAAGGTACCAGAAAAAAACAAACCAAACATAATGCAAGTATCCAGAGTAATATAATTCCAATAAACAACATTAAATATACTAAGTAAATGTTGTGCAAAAGCCTGAACATTTGCATAAATGCAAAGTCTTTGTGATAAAAATCTCTCTGCATTTCTTTACCAACCATATGATATTTGATTGAATATTTGATGTTAACCATTTCTAAATTTCGTCAAAAAATTAACATTATTGTTCATTACTGGCCATAAATTAGTGCTCACTGGCTTTACTAGGGTAGCGACTCAACGCAAGACACGAACCGCTTCATTAGGTAAACCTGCTCAACTCATGATTAATCCAAAATCTAATTAGCCAATCACATTGCTGCAACTCAAAATGACCATCAGTTTGGGGAAGAAAGGTGATTTAAGTAACTTGGGCATGGTTGCTGATGCCAGACGGGTTGGTCTGAGTGTTTGAAAACTACTTCAATTGTCCCACACAACCATCTCTAGAATTTTAAAGGAATCCAGGTACCCAGCTGTCCTCTACTTATCGCTGCGATCAGAGGAGAATGCTCAGACTACTACTTCAAGGTGATAGGAAGGCAACAGTAACTCAAATAACCCCTCATTACAATCATTGTATGCAGAAGAGCATCTCTGAATGCACAACGCATTTATCACTGAAGCAGATGGGCTACAGCAGCTTAAGGCCACAGCAGGTGCCACGCCTGTCAGCTAAGAACAGGAACTGAAGCTTACCAATTCACAGTTCACAGGGCTCACCAAAACTGAATAACAGAAGACTGGAAAGACAAGAGATTCAAATCATGGATGTGTATCGAAGAAATCTGCAGCAGCTGTGTGATGCTATCAAGTCAATATGGACTAAAATCTCTGAGGAATGTTTTCCAGCACCTTGTTGAATCTATGCCATGAAGAATGACAGGATCTCTGCAGACAAGGGGGGCAAACATAGTCCTAGCAAGGTGTACCTAATAAAGTAGCTGGGGAACGCAAGGCTAATTTATTGAGCTAATGACTCAATCAGTTGATTGAAAAAGCAATTACTTTGGTATTTGTGATTTAAAAAAAAATAAATTAAAGAAAAAAAGCTTTTCAGATTGAATAGCGGCAAGGTAAACAGCATTTCAGTATTTTCCACTGTGGCATAGAAATGAACTGTTGCCTGCACTTCAGGATCATAATTTTTATTTTATTTTTTTCTTTTGTAGATCGAAAAAAATAGATAGTCATTCAAATCTGACATTACGAATATTTGATCTGACCATGATCTTACAGAAGAAAAAAATGCCATATACTTTTTCTCTGATCCTGAAAGGCTGTTGTAGAGGAGAAAGGTTTTTTTTTTTCGTTTTTTTTTTACAGGAGCAGTTACAGACATGTAAATAATGTGTGGAAAGAAGGTGTGGTGAGCTAGGAACAGGCCTGATCTGCCAGCTGACAGCCTCCATTATAGAGACAGGGCTGCAGACTGGGGTTAACTCATGCAGATCAAGCTGATGTGACGCACCAGCAGCTGCTTTTTCATTCACTGACTGCTCAGTGCAGCAGGGTTTAACCTCAATCTGTGCAGTGCTGAGGCTCAGCATGTATAAAAAGCAACTATTGGGATTACTGTTTTTGTTGTAATTTTATATATGTACACTGTTGGGGAGTAACGGAATACATGTACCGGCGTTACGTATTTAAAATACAAAATATGAGTAACTGTATTCTGTTACAGTTACCGTTTAAAAAGGTGGTAATTAGAATACATTTACTTTGTTGAAATAAGTGGATTACACGGCGGTCTTTTCCTGTTTCATATGTTAGGCTATCCCCTATATTCTTGGTAATTCCACCCACATACTGACGTGAAGAAATATTTTTTAAAAATTATTATTCAAAAAATTATTTAATACGAAGGCAATATGAGCAGGCATAGCCATAAAGAATGTAGCCTGATGGGTAGTGTAGTCCGTGCTGCAGAGAGAAAGTGTGGGACTGCCCCTCCAGTTATGTGTGTGTGAGCGTGAGGGAGGGAGAAAAAGGAGAGTCGAAAAGTAGAGTTGTCAACGACCAGAAACGGGAGATGGAAG
>VVHJ01029704.1:0-21170 GCA_015107715.1 Tylochromis polylepis
TTTAACTCCAACTGCTTATTTGTACTATGCTTTCATTTCAGAGTGTAATGAGACATTAAACTGCATAATTTTCAATTAAAAAAAAAATAGAAAAATTGGGGTGTTCTAAAACTATTGACTGGTAGTGTAGGTAAAAGGGGGATCATTTGAAACCCCTTCCTCAGACAATACTCAAAATACACAGAAAATATTCAACATTTTTTACATCTCCATGAATGGTTATTTCAAGCCTAGTATCACCATACATCAGTCCAGTGTGAACAATTAGAAATTCCGCTTTTCATAGCGGTTTGCTGCTGCAGTATGTTTCACCATTTTAAAGCTTGTAAATAATTACTGTTTCATGTCAGCAACTATAAAGAAACAAGACAGGCATCTTCAGAGAATAGAGACACAGTCCTTCCCTGTCTGCTATAAATACACACCCTACATGTCCCGTCCTCAGTTAGGGTCTCATGTTATATGTCAAGTGCTGAGATCAAAGGGTGTGAGCTATAAATTGGAGGTTATCATCCAGATCTAGCTGTCAGTGCATTCCCTTAGGCGAAATTATCTTTGCTAAATATCAGCTGTTGGTGGCTTGGTGTATCTTTAATAATACTCTCTAGACAGAGAGATATAAAGAGGTTTTGTTTTTTCATTTTGGCTAAAGATGTTGAGTCGGCCTTCCTGTGGAATCTTTCTGGCATTTGTTGGCAGAGGTGGTCTCTTCTCTGTCATGTGGTTGCAGCTGGGTTCATAGCAAGTCCCACACAGTGAACTAGGTCACATGCAAGAGACCTGCTCAACAACAAACACTGCTATAAAGGTTTGATCCTGCTTGAACCAGTTTAGCATGGAGCAATTTTAGATTTTAAGCAGCTGAAAGATCATTTTGTCAAATATGTTTTGTGTAGAACTGGTGATTGCTTGCAGACTGTATGAGTAGTGTGTGAATTAAATGTTTGGGTTATGCATTGGTTGCTTTGTTTCTCAAGGTGTTTTAGTTGTGACCAAAATGGATGGGGCTTCTTGTGAGAAATCTTGGAACCAGCTTCAGTTCATGGGTGGCTCCAACAATGTATCCTCAACCAGAACCATCCGTCTACGGGACATTTATGATCTCAAACCTCAACCTCCCAATGCCCCAGTCCGGATCCGCCCTCCAAGTCCAAGACCTCCACCCGTGAAGGAGCCCAGTTCAAGGCAAAGTCTTTCCAGTGATCCCTCAACCAAGACCATCATAAGGAGACGAGCTCAGTCTTTTCCATCGTCTGCAGAGCGCAAGAAGGAACTTAGGAGTGTACAGGTACGCTTTGTGGACTCACAGGGTCTTCAGTTAGAGGAAGTTAAGGTTTTCAAAGTTCAAGAGTGTCCCATTATACCCCAACATGTTATATTCAGGCTGCTGATGAGCTCTGAATTGGCTTTTGGGAAGTCCCTGGAGCTATCACTGCCTTACTTCAAACCCTGTTTTCCTGAAAATATGGGTGCACAGCCGGACTTTCTGACACGGCTGCATACACAGTGTGTGTGTCTTGAGCAGGTCCTATGTTCAGAGCACGGGATAACAGGCACCATACAAGTACTTAATGTAGCCTATGAGAAAGAAGTCACAGTACTCTTTCACCAACTGGAGAACATACACAAATACAGCAGCATCCTGGCTATCAAGTGTATACCATGAGGGGTGTGACTCTCCAGTACTGGACATCTTCAGGTTTCATCTTCCTGTCCCACCGTTCGTTTTGCAGCCAGGGGCTAGCTTGGAATTTGCAATCTGCTACCATGTAAAAGGATCTGATTACTGGGACAAAAACAAAGGCAATAATTACAAACTTTCATGCCACAGCTACAAGGTGACCATGCCAAGGGAGTGTGAAGATAGCATGCTTCATTTCACCTGAGCAACCACATGGATGTCTGCAAACAGATGCACAGAGAATGACACTAAATGCTGTGCAGCCAAACTTCAGCTACATTGTGTGGTGGACTGAAACTAAGCACAATTTCTAGGAATTTGCACTCTACTAAAGCATTTCAACTTCATGCTGCTTTACACCTTTACTCCACTACATGTGCAGAAGTGTCTGAAATGCCTCAGCCAAGATTAAGGTAGTTTACATTATCTCAACCAGCTACTTTTAAATACTGCTAACATGCAAATTCTTCAGTTTATACCATCTATAAAGGAGCTACCATTAAAACCACCTGCCTCAAGTTATATAATTCCACATTGTGCCAGGTCGTATCCAGGCAGAATGTTGCATCTAAATAAGACAATATTGTTTTCACTTCATTTGTAATTAGTTCTAATGCTTTGGATGTTCGGTTACCAATCGAACAATTTCAAGTTAAATCAATCCTACTGACAGGCTGCTTAATTTAATATGAATGTCCATATTGTTTCATAATATTTCAGCTCTATGTATCATTTTGGATGCTAAACCTTTGCTTTTACAGTAAGTCAAACAGCACTTCCTCCACCTGAAACATTTTTTTGTGTGAAATGGTCATTTAGTAATTTTGTGCCAAATGTGCTAGAAAGTGGTACCTCAATAGGCTGCTATGAAATCTGAAAGAAGGTGCTGTGGGATTTTTAGAGTTTAAAAAAATGCATTAGGAAAATGACTAGCCACCTGCTCTTAACAAAGATAATGTTATTCAGTGAACTGCAAACATGTGGTCACCCCTAAAGCGAATTGATTTTCAGCATTTCATTTCCCTCAAAGATGTGGATGGACAGAATCAAAATTAGAAGTAGATGACTGAAACATCCAGGTTTTTAGCTTAAAACTGTGTTTTAAAAAAAGAAAAAGAGAATTTAATTTCCTACATTAAAACTCCATGCAAACCCAGGCAACAAGATTGCAGCTGTGTTTTTATTTGTGTCCTCGATAAAGTTTTGAGCTATTGAACTATTAAAAGGTACTTACTGTAAATTCCTGTTTTTAAAAATAGTTTAAAATCTTCTACAATTACTTAAATCAGATTGACAGAATATGAGGAAACAGCAGCTATGGCTATGTCCCAGACACGTGAAAGGTGTTGAAGAGACACAACTGAAGCTGAACTAATGCCATGCTGAACCTTAGTTTGTAGCTGTACTGAAAGGTGGCGCAGTGAGTAAATGTAAGCTATATTTAAACAGGCAAAGATTTTAAAACAGATTATTTTTCATGCTGGCCTGGGAAGAGGCAAAATCTCCTGAGGAAACTCGGTAGAGTTCGAGAGAGATATCAAAACTTTGAGAAACACACCTGCTGGTTAAATGCTGCCCAATGTCTACAGTTCTGAAGAGGTTTCCAAATGAAACCTTAAAACCAGACAGTGGAATAAGATGAACGTGAATATCATTGTGCCATTGATTGACATTGATTCTGTCTTGTGTGTGTTTTGGTGAATTTTCACACGAGGCTGCTTGGTTTTGTAATATAAATAAAACTGTCAACTGGCATAAATTTACATTGTTTATGAGCATATATTATAAGCTCCAGTTTATAATGAAAACTTTATGTTAAAAAAATAAAGTGCACAGCCTGGGCCAAGACAACCCTGATGACATCACCTTGTAACAAATCAACACAACCTGGTGAGTAAAATCTTTGCCACTGCATTTGAAGTCAGGAAAAGATCTGATTGCTCCTGCCAGGCTTTTATTTAGACTAAACCACCACTACTGCACAGACTCACAAAATATTTTGCTCACTCTGCACTTTAAGAAGTCTGGTGACCCATTTTCATGACTGACAGTCTGAGTCGTCGCATCGTAACACAGAAACTGCTCAAGCTGATTAAAACCCATTCTCTGTGCTGATTTCACACAGATTGAGTGGATGCCATGAGCTACTGGCTACATAAACAGCTTGTGCACTTTCTGCTTAACCCCATTCCTCTGGAGATCATTTTGTTGTAGGGAGGGAGGAATGCTGGCTCGACCCTTAGATCCCAAACAGTGCTGACCTTTGACCAAGAAGTTTCCATAAATATGAGAGCCCAGATTCCAGAGCACTTTCTGGCAGGCGGTGGTGTTTAACTCACAGGAGGATATTTTTCCACCTGCATTAGTCGCCACAGCTGTGTGGCATGCTTTACACATGACAGCAGCTATGAGATGTGACCACCCAAGACCTCACAGAGCATATCAGGCAGAGCATTTCCTTCTTCTGTTTCTTCACATTAATCTGATTAATTAATGGATTTACCTTCTAGATTGTGTACTGTGGTTAATATTGTTCTACTGAAACAAGTGGAAAAAAAATAATCCATACAGTACATATTTATGTATATCTTAAATGGGACCTACTATGACTTTTCCGTCATATACATACGGTATAATGTTACAGTGCATCATATTTAAAAAGGATAAAAACAGGGCAAGGTAACATTTAAATTTTCGGTTTAAAAAAAGCAGCCTGCAGATTTTTGGAGCAATGGTCATTCCTCATTTTCTTCTACGTGCGTGTATATGATTGAAATGTATGAAAGCACAAAAAATGCCAACCACTCCTCAATCATCCACACCAGGGAATGCTGATATTTTCGTGGGGCACTAGATGGCGCAATTGCTCCAACTGTATGTTGATTTGAAATCCAGTTACTAAGTTTCACATTTTTGTTTAGGGTATGTGAAGGAAAATTTCAGATAAAAGCAGTCATGAAAAAAACAACTCTGTTACAGAAGTTAAATGTTTCATTTCAAATGTTTAAAAGTAGCAACAAAAACAACATCAAACAATCAAAGGAGTTATAGTTTTAGTTACACTGGATCATTGCTATATAAATACATACACATAATACTCCAAGTGAAGCAAATGTAAGCTAACTTACACGTTTTATTGGGGGGGAGCTTAAGGTGTAACAGTATCTCATATTTGATGGGGTTGTTATGCCCCTCTCCAACCACTACTATTCTTGCAATACAAACTATAAACTCTGGTGCCTCCACTTTATAATGCTGTGAAAATGATTTCATTTATTAAGGGATAAAAGCCATCCAAGCCTACCTGACTCTATGTGAAAAACTAATTGTCCCCACTTGTTAAGTCCTGAATTAACTGTGATCGACCACATTTTTGAAAACCTCAGTTCAGTAACACTGCGTACTGCCAAACCTGTTGAATCAAGAAATCAGTTAAATAGAAGCTGTCTGACAAAGAGAGGTAGGCTGAAAGATCTCAATCAATCATGCCACAATAGAAAGAAACAGCTGAGAAACAAAGTCATTGACATCTATCAGTCTGGAAAGGGTTACAAAGCTATTTCTTAGTTTTTGAGACTCCAGTGAACTACAGTGAGAGACATTATCCACAAATGGAGAGACATTGGGACAGTAGTGGACCTTCCCAGGAGTTGCCGGCCTACTAAAATTACTCCAGGAGCACACCGACGACAAGGGTTGGGAAGTGATGAGAAGCCATTATTATTCCATTATCAATATTACTTATCGATTAAATTCCTTACCAACTTTCTTATCAATTGTCATTGGGTTTTCATTGGCTCCACATTGACAATCACCACCATCAAGAAGCAGCATTTCACAGACGTTACATTCATCCAAATTGACTGCATACTGTATAGTCAAATGTTTGTACATGTTGTGATCAGTGTTGGGGTCGTTACTCAAAAAAAGGTAACGTTTTACACATATTACACAGAACACTTTTTGTAAAAGTAATGCAGTATTATTTCCAGGAGAAAATCATTTTTATACTATTCAATACATTACTTTCACATTTCTCCTTAAAATAATGTGAAAAACATTGTCTCATAATTACCATTTAACAATATAAACTTGAAGGCTCCAGTCCAACACACCAACACAAATCCCTGTACAATCTTTCTCTTAGTAGTTAGGTATGAACACAAAGCCGACAGCACAAAGCAAAGATAAAAACCAGCACATTGACAATTTAAAGTGGTCACCACACTTATTCTACTTCAGAAACATGAACAGGTAGAAACGGAGGCTGTAGCCTGACTTCTCATCAGTTTGGGGTGGCTGTGGCTCAGGTGGTAGAGCAGGTCATCCACTGATTGGAAGGTTAGTGGTTCGATCCCTGGCTCCCCCTAGTCTGCATGCCAAATATCCTTGGGCAAGATACTAACCCCAAGTTGCTCTCCAATGCATCCATTGGAGTGTGAATGTGTATAGAAGCACTTAGTATAGAAGATAGTGAATGTGGCATGTTGTATAGAGCGCTTTGAGTACTCCAGGAGAGTAGAAAAGCGCTATATAAGAATCAGTCCATTTACCATTTAGAACCTGCTGAAGTTCAGCCTGCTGGGCTGAGTTTGCATTCACTGAGCATTAACATCACCCTGGGTTCCTGGGTAGCTTAGTGTTAGCATGCTGTCTGTGCAGATGCTCGCAAAGAGCCAAAGTTGTGTTAGCAGCATAATGTAGGTGTTTCTGTCCTGGATGTAGTTTGCATTTTACCATTGCGTTCTCGTCTTTTTGTGGAATAAAAATAAAAGTAATGTCCATGTCCACGCTGCAGACTGTGCCACTATTTTCCTCCTATGGTACTCAAACTGAAACAAACAACTCCAAGGAATTGAACTACTTGGAACTGGTTCTCTACAACAACTGGTTCTCGATTCCCATTCCTATTGACCACTCGTCCAGGACGTCACAAAAGAATCTAGAACAACATCTAAAGAACTGCAGGCCACAATTGATTTAGTTAAAGTCAGTGTTCATGATTCAACAATAAGAAAGAGACTGAGACTTTATGATCACCAAGACTTTTGGGAGAATATTCTGAAAAAAGACAAAAGTTGAAATTCATAAAAGGTTTGAGTCCCATTACATCTGACATAAAACGACCATCATACCAACAGTCAGACAGGGTTTTTGCAGAGTGATGGTGTGGGACTGCTTTGTTCGTTCAGGAACTGGATGACTTTCAGTTGATGGAACTGCAAATTCTGCTTTCTACTTAGAAAATCCATCAGTTCATGGCTCATGTGCACTTGGGTTATGCAGCAGGACAATGAGCTGAAACACACCAGCAAGTCTATCTGTGAATGGCTAAAAATAAAAAATAAAATAAAAAAAAGGAAAAAGTTTTGGAGTTAACTTGTCAAAGTTCTGACTTAAATGTGATTGAAATGCTTTGGTGTGATCTTAAACAGTCCATTCATGGTTGAAAACTCACCAGTGTGGCTGAATTAAAACAATTCTGCAAAGAAAAGTGTGCCTAAGTCCCTCCATAGTGATGTGCAACAAACATCAAAGACTTTATTGCAGTTCTTGCTGCCAACCAGGCTTTAGTTTTGCAGGAGAATTCCTTTTTCACAAAGGACAGGTAGGCTTGGATAGCTTTTTTCCCTTAAAAAAATAAAATCACCATTTAAAAACTGCATTTTGTATTTACTTGGGTTACCTTGTCCAATATTAAAATGTATTTGATGATCTGAAACATGCAAGTGTGACAAATATGCAAAAAATACTAAAATCTGGAAGGGGGACAAATGCTTTTTCACAGCACTCTGTTACCACTTTTTCATTGCTTTCCCCAATCTCATTTGTAGTCTCTTAGTAGAATCCAGAGCATATCTTTATCCTGTCTTCATCCACTCACCCCCAACCAGTCAGGGCAAATGGACGCCCCTCCCTAAGCCTGGTACTGCTGAAGATTTCTTCCTGTTAAAAGGGAGATTTTCCTTCCCACTGTTGCCAAAGGGCTTGCTCATAGGGGGATTGTTGGAGTTTTCCGTTTTCTTTGCATTACTGTAGGGGCTTTACCTTATAATTTAAAGCGCCTTCAGGTGACTGCTGTTGTGATTTAGCGCTATATAAATAAAACTGAACTGAATTGAATAGCTGTTGTGCCAGTGTGGTGGTGGTGTTGTTGGGACACATTTGAATGCAGCCTTCCAGCGCTCTGCCTTTACAAAGCGAACATCAGCACCGATCATCACACAGGCTCCTAATATGGTGCCTTCTTATATAACTACTGGCAACAAACGCAAGATGATGGGCCAAAAATAGACTGGCTTTGACTGAAATGTAAAAATTAATGGATTAGTAAGGGTTCAAATAATTACTGTAACATCAAAAAAGCCAGGAAGAAATGTATGTTTTTGAGATAAAGGAGTTGTGTGACCTGTAATAGCAGTTTATTTTTAGTGTTCACCATGTGATTGATTTCCTCAAATGAAGTTCTGTCTGTAGAAGCAACCGCGTGGTTGAAAATAGCAGCTTCTGGGTAAGCAAGACGCTCCAACACATGACAAAATTTGCCTGTTTTTGGAGCAGATAGTCATCACGCTTACCCCTGGCTACAAGCTGCAGAGCATATGTTCACCATGTGTGTTTGCCGCTGGACTTCAGCCATCTGAGGGACACTCTGGAAGTCAGGATATCCCCACATGCCCAATGAGAGCACCCCTTACTCCTCCCACGCACCTCCACAGGTTTGGACAGGACTGCAACACCATCAGTGCTTCATTACTACACACAGCGAGAGGTCCTGGAGTATAGTGCACCTGCCATCTGCTCCTCGCAGGACAAAGCCATAACGTGACTCATAACGTGTATGTTTATGTCAGAGAGGCGAAAGACACGGCTCACGGTGTGTATGCAAAGTGTGGACGTAGCCACTGCTCGTATTTTGAAGCCTCAGCGGGGAAAAAAAAGAGAACAAAAAAAAAAGGGAAAAACTTTTTTTTTTTTTAAGTCACAGTAACAGTGTTTTTTGACGCCGTCGTCTTGGCTTTTTGGAGCCGGAAGTGTACCAAAAAAGCCATAGCTGAAGTTGGCAATCTTTATTTAGCTAGCTATATCTGTAAACTATAGGTGTGGGCTAAGTAACAGGAAACTGAAAAAGAGAAATTCACTCACCTAAACTGCAGCAGAAACTTTTTGTGCTGGCGGACTGACCGCAGTAGTTGTCAGATAATTCCATCAAAATGATTCAGAGGTTCACAGGCTCCAATTAGCATACAGGTCGGCACACCTGTCAGTCAAACTAGCCACACCCCTAACTTTCACGTTAAAGATATAAATTCGTTACGTTTAAAAATGGAGGGTATATCCAATATAAACACACGGCCAGTGCTGTAAATACCGGTACCAATACTTTTAACTTGTAAAGGCAGTTTAAAGGGAGAGCAGTGTGGAACGACTTATGAGATGAATCATCATCAATTTGCAAATTCTTAACATTTAAATGATCACTAAATCACTGTGATTTTTACTTTCTATGCAACAAGCACACCTTTCAGCTCGTCATGTATTCTGAAACTGGGTTTATGGAGACCTGGGTTATAAACCTTGTATTACATAAAGTGTGCTAGTGAGATAGTTCAGAATGGAGAAAAAAAACCCATTTGTTTGGGTAAACCTCTTCTGCCAGTTCTAGCTCCATTTTTCGACTGTAGTGAAATACCATACTGTAAATATTAGGGACTTAAACATCACCACAGCATCTGCCAGTTTGATTAAAGTCGTAATAGGAGCAGCAGAAATCCCGATAGTCCCTTTCAACCATGGCAACCAGCTCCTCGCAATCAGTACTTCATTTAACTATGCTTTTAACATCTAGTTGTCATTTGGAAATGGGTGTCATCAAGGGAGAGTGTCCTCAAGTAAATCCTTAACTGACCAATCAGCATGCATTGCAGAATGAGAATGTAAAATGGGCAAAATTGGCTTTTGTAAGAAAAACAGCAGGAAATAGGTGCTATTTAAATTTTGGACACATTATCGATACTGTATTTGGAAAAACTAAAAATCTAGACACAGGTATAAATAATCATTTTAGCCATTTAGCTTTTGTCTCTGTTCACACTTCTATTCCTTGAGAGTCAGCAGGAAGTGGAATGACTGGCTTCATTTTTCAGCCTCTGAGATTGCCACTTCACTGAAATGTTACATTAGCAGGGTTAACTTATTTTTTATTATTTTTTTTTTAATATCAGGTAAGAGGCTTCTAATCTCTGAAAGCGGCTTTTCGATCACCTCACTTGCACCTGCTTCACCTATCATTTTAATGCGTTTGTCATACAATAATCAGGTTTGACACAATGGCTTGTTCTTATTCCCGTTCCTGTTGGCTGCATAAACGCTTATTAGATCAGCAGCTCGCTCCAAATTGGACAAAGGCAGTCAGGTGAGCTTGTTTTTATGAGGGAGTTTAAACCCACATGACGTCTCCGCCACAGAGAGCCATTTGTGCGTGGATGACAGAGCGTGAGGATAAGAAACAGGTCACTGCCTGCATTCTGTCAACTAATTGCTGCTTCATCTGTTGTGACGAGGTGAACTTCACTAAAATTTTATTATCTGCTCACTAAAGCACAAAACTGACATAAATCTAGGGGATTACAACCCATTCATCAGCCGTAGCCAGCTATCATCCATCAACCTAATTCTGACCTCTGTGAGGAAAAAAAAAAACTTCGAATCACATTTTTAAAATATCACACATATCTCTTGTGCTTTTTGATATTAAAATATGATCTGAAACGCACATACTGTACACACAAGACCAGGAGAGTTTGTTTTTACAAATTTGAAGGCCTGTATTGTGCAGACAATAAATAGTGCTTACAAAGGGATTTTCATCTTGTACACAGACAAGGTTTCTGTTTAAGAACATGTACACTGTCGATATGAAAATCATCATCAACTGAATCAGCGAGACTCCGACACAGCTCGGGGATGTGACTACTGATACTGGAGTGGGATTGGTCGACTCGGTCACATGCACGTGCCCCCCCTCCCCTGTGTCAAAAAAGGGTGTCTTTTAAAAGAGTCTGTTTACAAAAAAAAGAAGTCTCTGCTTTGTTTATTATGGCAAATGCACAACCTCAGCTCTTCCTGCTCTGCTGACAAGGTGAAGTGAGGGTTAAGGAGATGGTCTTCTGAGCGAAAGTGGAGCTTGCTGCGTGTCCCCCCCCTTCTGCTGGAAGATCCATTTCTAGAGACATAGCCTCCAAAGGTTCGACGGACCCAAATATCAGGACACCCAGTGGCTGTAGGCCAATGGAAGACTTTGTGCAAGGTCTTCACTGACAGAACCAGATTTAAGCAACTCTTCACAGAAGAAACCTTGCTAAGGCCGGTGGAACCTGCGAGGCAGAAAAGAGGGGATAGAATGAATGTGGTTTCATCAATCAAAAGTCCTATTATTACCCAAATGGACAAGGAGATTAAAAAAAAATGGGGTCTTGCGTAAGCACAACCCCGGCTAATTCTTTTTTTCATTTTTCTTTTTTAGCTACAGACAGTCCTGACAGAAGCAAAACGTAAGCTGAATATGTGCAGACATTCATTATAGCTGAGAGGCGGTGCAACTTTTTTTTTTTTCATCTCAAGGGCCCCGGGTGCAGCTAAATTTAAGCTCTACTCTGCAGGGTGTGCACTCATTGATGTTGAATAATGCACTTTCCATTCTTTGCACAATGTCATACCGAACTCTGTCCGCTATCAGTAAAACTGGAAGAAATGGAAAGAAAGTAAACACTAATGACGCTGTGCTCACACACTGACCTTGTCAGATGCTTGCTTGAAGAATGAACTTCCATCTCGTTGCTTTTGAACTCGTTCAGCTCCTTCCGTATCGCCGCCTGCGAAACAAAAGCAACATCAAGCGTGAGCCCAGGTGTGCCCTCCCTTGAAACCTAAAAGCGGTCGCTCAGGTGGTGTAGCTCAAATTAGGGGGAAACATCTGTTGTTTGAATGCAGATTATGTAAGCTTAGATGGGTTTTTAGGAAGTGAAAAAAAAGTGAAAGTGACGCACACAGAATGCAGATTAATGCAATAATGTGGACTAGATCATTTTATATCAATATCACATTTTCCTCATTGCTACTCAACCGTATAACTATCTCCCTCCTCTCACCCCCAACCAGTCACGACAGCTGTGTGACCCTCCCTGAGCATGGTTCTCCTGGAGGTTTCTTCCTGTTAAAAGGGAGTTTTTCCTTCCCACTGTTGCCAAGAGCCACCTTATAGTTCTGACAGTTGGGGTTCTCTCTGTTATTGGAGGGTCTTTACTTTACAATATAAAGCGCCTTGAGGCGACTGTTGTTGTGATTTGGTGCTATATAAATAATTTGAATTCATCTGAATTATGAGATGGATTAACCAACTGCAAATTATACATTTATGGATATTTATTGGGTCAAGAAGAAACACTGTCCAATAGGTTGGCAATGGTACTGACTGAACACATCATCCAACAATCAAATACTGGATGCTAAATCATCTTTTCAAGACTTATAAATGCCCTCCAAAAAGGTGACAACACGACAATTAAACAAAAAGAATGGCAGATATTTAAAGACTGTGCTTTAAAAAAAACAAAACACACAACATCAGTGAAAGGGTTTCAGCTACCTTGTCAGCAGCTGACAGTCTGGTCCAGGGCTTGTCGGCTCTCCTGTCATAGTCCTGAGCTTTGGCCACTTCCACATAGTCGCTAAAACGAATTAGGATCTTTCTGTCCCGCAACTCATCTACCGTTGGCCGCTGGTTCAGCTGGAAAAAAACCCAAAAATGGTTTCAGCTTATCGATGCAATCAATGGAACTGGTGACAGAAGCTAATTATTTTTTATAAAGCAACAGTGAGTTTGGTATTTGGGTTCCTGTGGTGAACCCAAACATGGGAAATTCTTACCTTTCTGTTCAGCCGCTGTTTGATCTCCCTCCTCTCCTCCTGCTCAGTCTGGTCATTTCTCTCTGTTGACACATGAAAGGACAAACATTAAATGTGAAAAATGAGGCAAAATGATAAAAGTTTAGGTAATCTGTCTGTGATTAACAGAGCCAGTGTGTCTGATCTTCCTCACAATCAATATGCCCTAGTGAGCCAGCGTGCAGCAGCGCTCGGGACAAGAAGAAATGCAAGTCAGTCAGAGAGCGAGACTGGAGCAGATTAGGCCTCTAATAGGATTCATCTTTATTAGATACAGCCCAGAGATCCCTCGATGTCACTTCATTTATTTTTAATCTCTTGTTTCATTTGAAATTTTGGTGGACTAGTTTGGCAGCTTAAAGTGGGGCTGGCACCTGAGTGCATTTCTTTCTTTATCATGCAACAGGAAAAAATGATTTCAAATATTAAAATTTTTTCAATGTTCTGTGCTAGACAGTGTGTGTTCTCATGCCAAAGGTGTAGCTGTTTGGCTTGAACACATGCCCCTGTGTGGAGAGAGAAAGGGGCAGCTGTTGAGGGCTCACAGGTGGCCCAGAGACACACAGATGTACAAAATCTAGGTCTCCTCACAGACTCTTTCATAAGCGTTCTGTTCTTTCAGGGCAGTGGAACTAATTCCACTGCTTGGAGCGCTACAATAAAACAATTTCTTGCTGCAGAAATGCAGTTAGAACCACAGTGAAATACATTCTTATTACTGAGACTGCAATGGAACATTTTCCACGTAATACTTTGACACTGTGTGATCAGAGGGGGACCGTTATCTGCTGAAAAAAAGAGAATTTGTCCATGATAACTACAGCTTCCTACAAACAAAAAGCAGAGCTGTTAAGCATTAATCTGTAAACCTAGAACTTGTAGGAAATGTCAGCACACACGAAAAAAAAAGATCATCAATTCTCAATGACTGATTTTGAAGTGTTCTGTCATTATCCAATTATTAAAAAAATATTATAATATTGTTATAAGTGTAATCTCCCATTTGTCAATGTGGCACAAGAGTCCAAAGTAAGTTATTAAAGTAGTATTAAACATATATAAAAGGACCAAAATCAGAAATAAATAAGAAGTGGACCATTAAATCAATATAAACTCCAAGAGCACCTGACTGTAATATTACAATCAGGATCAGAAAATTCGTTTTTAAGATGCAGGCCTGCCAATAGGTGGGAGTGGAAAGCTCCGTGGATGCTGGCATTACTTACGCTTTAAAATGTTACGGCTCTCCAGCTCCTCCACTGCCGGCCTCTGGCTCAGTCTCCTGCGGAAAAACACCAGAATTACATTCTGGACCATGTTTTCCTCCCAAAGCACAAAGTATTTTCAGTCCGTTCACTGCTACTGGCACTTGGCGTGCTTGTGCCGGTGCGCAGAGCGCCGAGATAGGCGCATCCAAAACGCGTTCCACCTCGAGTTCGACGCGCTGCTCGCTTTGGTCTTTGAAGTGTTACAGCTCCACATCGGGAACTCAAAGTCAGGCCCCGCGTTTAGCAGCTCCGTGGAAAGGAAATAATGGGAGACTGTCCCTGACAAAGCTGCTCCGTTTGGATGCTGCTCGAGCAGACGATGAGTTCAAAGAGCGAGGAGCGCTGGTTGGCTGCTCGGTGGCGTCCCTGCGGACGTTCGGAGGATGAGGATGAGGAGAGCTCTGCGATGCGCGCTGAGTGGACTTAGAGTGGTGCAGCACCGCCTGCCTCCTTTTTAGCTCACTACTAATGTGAAGGGGTGGGACTGAGGAGGAGATTCCCTGTGCACCCACTTTCACTCACACGCAACACACACACACACACACACACACACACACACACACACACACACACACACACAGCGAGCTAACAGGACGGCTTTATTAAAGAAACACGTTTATAGGATCAGGGGCATTTCCAGGAATTTAACATGGGGTGGTAGAGGAGCACCAACCAAAGAAGAAATGCAAAACAAACAAAAAAAAGAAACGAACCACCTAATATTTAGTGGACAATTAAGCAAGTAATAATGTTAATTTTTTTTCTTTTATGGACAGACCTCCCCGCCTCTCTAAATACGCATTAGTAACGACATTTCAACGACAAAAAAGCTATAAAAAAATGCAGAGCTGTTTGTTTATTCTGATGAACTTTTATTTTGTAAGGTAAAGACGCTACAGTCATACAGAAAAAACCCCTGTGAGCAAGCACTTGGTGACAATGGGAAAGAAAAACTCCCTTTTAGCAGGAAGAAACCTCCAGAACCAGACTCAGAGAGCTGCTCTCTGCTGCAACCAGTTGGGAACGGGGGACAGGACAGAAAAAATTATTTAGCGCAAGAATTTCAGAAAACCGTGAAAGATTGACCCCATTTGAAATCTTAAAATTGTGTGTTCTGGTTCTTAAGACTTTTCCATTTTCAGCAAAGAAATGTAAGACAAAGCAAAACATCCCCATTATTGACAACTTCCAAGCAATACACTTTTGGCATTTTTTTGCTTGATAAATTCCTTAAATAAGTAACTGTTTTGCTATTGACTGACCTAATCAGTCCAGCACTAACAATGCAGTCATGTGGGCAGATGCTCAGCCCTACATACAAGCTGTATTCATGTGTTAATTCCTTGTAGTTTTTGAGCGGTTTGGCTGACACAGATTTCTACACCATTCCACATCACCTGATGTTTATAATTCCCTTCTATCCATACATTTCCACCCCGCTACCTATACATATACAGATTCACAGAAAATGTTCATTTTTTATGATTCTGTTTACATTTTGTTCTTTCAAAATAGGCTTAAGGTATTAAAAAGAAATCCTTGTTGGCTTCTACTGCTCTTTGCATATGTAGGACAGAATTAACAGACTATCCAGCTGCTGAAAGGAAAAAAAAAATCCCAGATGTAACCGCACTTACATCCACTAATGTGATGCAAAGTGATGCTGAACACTATGCAGAGAAAAAGCCCCTTCCCTCAACGAGCAAAAGGTTAAACTCTGCTGTCCCACCCTGTGTACAAAACAGCACATCGCTGGCTGCAGATAAAACTAATGTCACCAACTAACTTGGATTTATGGCAGTCCAGCATTAAAGAAAGTCACACTGTTTGGTTTCTGTGTCGGTACTGGGACCAAAGCTCATCTGCGAGGGAAGATAATTTACTGTGTGGCATAGTCATGGCAAGCATTTACATACTGTAGTCCCATCACCTCCAACAGATATGTCAATATCTAGATGATGCAGTCAGTTTTCACATGTCTCCTTAATCCAGTTAAACTGTCATATCATATTAATGACTAAAAACAGCCAACATAAGTCAATGTTCAGTTAATACTGGGGATCTCAGGCATAAACATGGATCAGTGAAGTTCTACATTACTTTCAAATTGTGTTTTGAGTGTGCGTTGGGCAGCAGTGACTGTATCATGGTAAATGCATCATGTATGTATTAGATTAGTACTATGAATAGGGTTGTACTTCCGTCAGTCCAGTCCTTGTACCTGACCATTTTCAGAGGTTTTGTTTGTTTAGCAACTTAACACTGACCTATGAGTCATTCAAGCATAAAAAAGGCATTAGACTCAAGGGATGAATCAATGTTGTGTCTACACATAACAGAAAACTTAGCAAAGAACCAGTTTTAAACGGTATCTTTAGACACTTTGTTACCAGCAGTCTGTCTCAAAAACACATAATTTATTCTGTATTTCTGTACCTTTATCTATGGGAAATGCCAAATATAACACAGTTTGACAGGCATAAAATAGTATTTTTGTACCCAATGAGATATTAGATGAAAACTTGGGTATATCTTAGCATGGTATGCAGTGCGTCGTTAAAAAAATGTGAGGAAACTGGAAAAGTGGAGGACAAAAAATGCACAGGCAAATAACAGAAACCTTTCAGAAGCTGAAGCATTTGTTGTGCAGGCCTAAAATAAGCCTGTCCTGTGACGGCTTCAGCTGTGACTGGGACCTCTGAGGACTAGCAATACAGCACCACAGACAAGGCAACACCGGAAGCCTGCAAGGAGTCGGCATGCTAAATGGAACAGAGCTGTACTCTGATGTATGGCGTGCAGCACAAAACCGTTCAGGTCAGCAGCACTTGCCTTGGTTCGCGGAGCAAGTCATATGAGCTGTGGCAGGCGAAGGGGTATCAGATGTGTTTCACGTTAGAAAATGTAGGTGCAGTGGATTAAAGTCAAATACTAAATGCAAGCCGCATAAAAGCGCAAGTGAGTCAGCCTGTTTTCGTATTTTGCCAAAAAATCCTAATGGGCTTTTAGTTACAGCCTCCTGCAGCGATGTGTGCTTCACAAGTGCTCGCCCACTCTGTTTGAGCAGAGGTAAAAGTTCCTTGTTTGTTGAAGAACTCACAAGCATGTCAAAGCGATGAGCCGCCTGTAAGAGCAGGGGCTGATGGGAATGTCAGCCCATGAAAAGTGGAGGAGAATGGGATGAGTCCGGCGCCACGGGCCAGGCGGCGGCCTGCTACTGCCCACTGAGGTGTGTCCTAATCCCTCGCTCCTTCCCCTCAGTGAGAGAGCCAGAGGACAGCAGTGCAACGCTCGGATATGGGGTCTGAGTGAGCCCAGGATGGCCCTGGGGACCGGGGACCGGGGACGGGGCGGGGGGGTGTCGAGGTTTGTTGCCAATGGAACCTTTGTACCAGAAGCTCAATATTTATGTAACGTGGTTGAGGACGACTCGGTTGTATTTAAATGTTGACCTGGATATCTCTCTCTATCTCTCCATCAAATATGAAAGACTTTGAGGTCAGCCCTGGTTTGGTCAACAGTATATTCCATTACTGAGATCACTTCAAACTGAAACTCTATAACCTCTTAATTCAAGTTAGAGAAAAGGAGCAGTAAATAATTCATACATCTACCAACTACCTTGAAAATTAATTTTTCTCCTCAAAGCCTTGCTGTGCTATTGATGATCTATGAATGGGAGACATTCAAAAACTCAGACATGAGACCAAGAATCAATTCTTTATCTAGCCAGTTGTTGATCTCCAAGGCTTTGCCCTTTTCTTCAGGTCCACAGATCAAGTGGAGGATGATTTCTTGCTCTTGAACAACCTGCTGGGAGCACAGTGTGCAAGAAGCCATTTTATAATAGCTTAGTCTCTCTACAGGTTACTGTACACTGGCTATACGTTTTTCACAATGAAGACAAGACAGCATGAAATCAACCAAAACCTTCAAAACTAAATTCATGATGTTCATTCTCAATCATTTCACTATTCCAGATCAGGACCCGGGTGTGTAAATATAAAGACAAAGAGCCTTGTGATGCACACGGGACAAACTGATCCTTGTAGCAAAGCTTTCATGTTGATACCAAAACCGATGGTGACAGGTACACAAGATGTTCTCTAGGTGTTCTTGATGATATTTTAGAGCTTGTCATTTCCTGTAAAATGACTAATCAACCTGCAGGACGGAGTGTTGCATCCTGATTTGACAGGAAACACAAATAAATATTTGGCAGCAGATAGCCTTCACTTGCTGAAATTGTTGTAATCCGTTTTCCATAAACAACTTGTGGTAAATGCAGGAAGCTGCCATGACAATAGAAATGTAAGCTTTTTCTTCTTTGGTGGCATTCTGTAACCTGGTGTGGGTGTTGGCACAATAGATAAACTGACTATATATAGTCAGTTTAATGCACACATACTGTAAAAGGGCAAAGAAACTAGGGTTATACTAAGTGACTGAAGTGATTACCAGTTGAAGAAAAGAATACACTAGCTGACATATGACCTACTTAGAGCCTGGAAAGTCCATGTGTGATCGAAAGTTAATACAGTTAATGTCAGCAAGGGAACAGGCTCACAAAGCATGTATAATGTTTACTGTGTTAATTTAGCATTTTAGCATGCTAAACTTTGCTAATTAGTGAAAAACACAGGTGAGGCTGATTTGAATATGATTTTGCAGATATCTGTTCTTAAACCGAAGTCCAGCCAATCAAAGACAAAGTAAAATATTGAGATGAATGTGGTGCTAGATGAAAAGTTAAGTAAGCCAAACACATTTAACCAGAAGAGGCCAAATTTTCTAACAACCACTCAACTCAAAAAGAAACATTTAAACGTCACAGTTCAGACAATATAAATGTCTTTGCTAAGTTGTCCATTTCATTCATTGTCCATGAGACAAAATAATATTGACATAGCCATCGCAGGCCATGAAATAAGTGTAAAGATATTTCACTAAAACGCAAAAACATCGAGATGAATGGTGATAGACAAACTAGCACACCAACATCTTAGCCGCAAGCATGGTTAAAATTTTTAATCTGATTTCACTGTCTTTTTGAATACTGATTTTCTTTAACAATAGATATCCATTAGCCAACATAGCAAATATAAAAATCTGTTTCTGATTCTGTTTGCATAATGACCATTCTAGTGGTCACCTTGAGGACCACAATCAGTGCTAGATACTGTACGTACAAAGGCCAGACTGTAACAAAACAACTACACTCCATTCTCTCTCTCTGCCTGCAGTTGTAGCAGTGGATGACGGGCAAATAAAAATAGCCGCATATGTCACATCTTTGATCATCAGTGATCTAACCCTAATTTGGCGTGAGGCTGGAAAGAAAAGAAAATCAACCAGTGTTTAGAGTGGGTGCAAAGGCTTTGAGACTTTTGGCATTTCAATGAGAGGGTTCTCACAGCTAGAACTCTAGGGGGAAAAAAAGCCATTGTATAATGTTAATTACTGCTTGCGGGACAGGGATGGTCTACAGTGGTGACGACATTTAATTTGAGGATTTCGCTTTATGCCATATATGTGCAGGCTGTGTCATCCGGTGCTTACGTCTACCCAACTGTTTTACAGTATCTGCCAACTCCAGCCCTGTAACTGGAGTGATGCCTGGCTGTGATGCAGCTCACTATAAAGACAGAAATAGAAACCGGAGGGGCACATTCTGAGAAAAAAGTCCCTCGTGTGAAACCACAAAAACAAGAACTACACACTGGCTTCATTTTTTTTAAACACCTCAGCTGACTACAAAACTAAAGCAATGGCTCAAGGAGGGTGGGTCAGCTGGTTTTTGACTCTGTAAAGTTGACCAGGGTTCTTTATTTTCAATTTTCTCTCTAAAAACCGTACACTGTGATGTAATGTGGTAATGGGGTCTGATTTCCGGAGTTTGAGGAGAGGTCAAGTAGTGTGATTAAGGGAGCAATGGCAGGAAGTGTTAAATACCACTGGCAATGCCATTTCACTAATCAACCTCCTCCAAATTTTTCACAGCACTGAAAAAGCATTATTCACAAGTCCTTATAAAAGTGAATATTTCATTTTAGCTCTGTAGACTTTGACACTTGTGGTTATGCCATTCTTATTGACCAATTAAGGAACTGTGTTGGCATGTCTGTCACTGCTCTCAAATGGTTTTTTACTTCACTGACATAAGCTATATTAATAAATATGTCTTCTTCTGCTCCTTTTGTATATGGGGTCCCTCATGGGTTGTTCTTTGGATCACTATTTTCATTTTATATGTTACTGCTGTCTTGTGTATTTATTCATATTATTTGTATAATTGGAGGGCCTTTACAATATAAAGTGCCTTGAAGCAGCCATTGTTGTGATTTGGCGCTATATAAATAAAACTGGATTGAATTAAGAGCTTCGAAAGCATCTCCCATCATTGCTATGCTGAAGATACACAGCTGTATTTGTCTGTTAAGCCTAACAACCTCAGCAGCCTACCTCGGTGAATGCTTTATTGCTATTACTAATTGGATGCCATAAAATTTCCTCATTCTCAATCCTGTCAGCACTGAGGATCTTGTGTTTACTCCTGACATCGTGTCTATGGAGGTCAGATTTTACATCAGACTCCTTGACATCAAGATAAATTGATCTGCTATGAATCTTGGGATTACTTTTGACCACCATTTAAATTTCAATCTCTCATCTCAAAACTCACCTACTCTTCAGTTATCTAAACAATCCATCCATCCATCCATCCATCCATCTTCTTCTGCTTATCCGAGGCCGGGTTGTGGGGGCAACAGCCTAAGCAGAGAAGCCCAGACCTCCCTCTCCCCAGCCGCCTCCTCTAGCTTGTCCGGGGGAACACCAAGGCGTTCCCAGGCCAGCTGAGAGATATAATCTCTCCAGCGTGTCCTGGGTCTGCCCCGGGGCCTCCTCCCGGTGGGACATGCCCGGAACACCTCACCCAGGTGGCGCCCAGGAGGCATCCTGGTCAGATGCCCCAACTCAGCTCTCGCTTCACCACAACAGACCAGTACAGCGTCTGCATCACTACAGCCGCAGCACCAATCCGTCTGTCAATCTCCCGCTCCCTTCTCCCCTCACTCGTGAAAAAGACCCCGAGATACTTAAACTCCTCCACTTGGGGCAAGGACTCGTCCCTGACCCAGAGTGGGCACTCCACCCTTTTCCGGCTGAGGACCATGGCCTCGGATTTGGAGGTGCTGATTCTCATTCCCATCGCTTCAATTCTCCACGAAGCTAATGTTTAAGCAGACACAGCTGCCCACACAGGACACTATTTG
>VVHJ01029706.1:1055-13765 GCA_015107715.1 Tylochromis polylepis
CGGTCGATCTACGTCCCCACCCTCACCTATGGTCACGAGCTGTGGGTAGTGACCAAAAGAACGAGATCGCGGATACAAGCGGCAGAAATGGGCTTCCTCCGAAGGGTGGCTGGCGTCTCCCTTAGAGATAGGGTGAGAAGTTCAGCCATCTGGGAGGGGCTCAGAGTAGAGCCGCTGCTCCTCCACATCGAAAGGAGCCAGTTGAGGTGGTTCGGGCATCTGACCAGGATGCCTCCTGGGTGAGGTGTTCCGGGCATATCCAACCGGGAGGAGGCCCCGGGGCAGACCCAGGACACGCTGGAGAGATTATATCTCTAGGCTGGCCTGGGAACGCCTTGGTGTTCCCCCGGACAAGATAGAGGAGGTGGCTGGGGAGAGGGAGGTCTGGGCTTGATAGATAGATAGATAGATAGATAGATAGATAGATAGATAGATAGATAGATAGATAGATAGATAGATATTTTGGGACATTACATATTACTACATTAGGATAGGCTCCAGCCCCAATTAAGTAATTTCAACCTTGGAACAATGACTGTGTTTTGTAAAACTAGGACTCATGTAGCTACAGATAAACATTGGAAATCTGGGAGAAACTGAATGCAGCAACTTGATGCATTTTCAGTTAGATGATATTTAATTGCAAAGACAATTTAACACATCAGATGAATTTGTTTAGAAGCTCAGTGTTAAACAGCAAATTGTTTGAATATTAAATCAGTTTTACCTAACCATGAAACATCTCATCAGATCTGTTCCAGTATGGTCTAAATAAAATGGATCAGTTAAACATGGAATTTTTACTGTTTGTATTCTCAACCACATAATTTCTTATGGCGATAACACGACCATATGCATCAACAGTTTACTGTTGTGTTAAAGTGCCTCACAGTTAAATCTGTTCTTGAGTCATATCTGGCCTTGAGGACTGTGTGTGCTTGAATCTGCATATGAACGATTATATAGGTGTGTATAAAATATGCTCCGTCTAACTTGGTGTTAATTGTGAATTGGCCTGTTGGAAATTTTGTGCTCTATTTCTGTTGAGCACATGGGGGCTTTAATTTCATGATGCGTGATTTTAATGTGAATACAGTGTATGCAGTCATGCATCCAACCACAGATACCCTTCATACACAGTCTCACGTTCAAACACAGACACACACGCACTCGCACAACCTAGTGAGTTGATACTCAAAACATAACTGGATTCTTGGCTGGACAAAATCTCAGTCCATGTGAGTCACTGTTGAATTTTTGAATTTAGACTATGTTAATTTGCAGAGTTCTCAACAGGGCTCTAGAAATCTGACTCAGAATACCTGCCAGCAGAGTCAGACTGAACTGAAACAAGAAGAAACTTTCCAAGTTGTTTTGCAACTTCACCTTGTTGCATTAGTGTCAATATGCTGAAAATTGGTGAGGAGAGTAGATTACAGTCCAGCAATATTACTTTCTATATAATAATCTAGATTCGAAACTGAGGCTGGAGGAATTGTGGTGCTGACTTGTCTCATGAAACTTTCTGACGCAAGACAGGTAGAAGCAAATGGATAGTTTCCAGCTGTAAGAGTTACAAAAGGGCTCTTAGTGACAGTTGTGATGACATCATCTCACTCCACATTCAGTACATTTCGCAAATACAGATATAGCATATTATGTACTACTTATCCAGATTAGACCCAAGTCTCACATAACATAATACTATATAATTTCTAAATCCTCTTTTGCGCTAAACCAGAACTACTCATCATCAGTACAATGTGCATTTGTATATTTGTATATATAGGTTTTTGTTATTCATTTATATATAAATAATTAAAAGAGTGGGTTGATGTAAATTTTGGTTTGAGAACGAATACACCCCGAATGTCAAATTATTAAGGAATTACAAAAATGTTAACCTTCTATAGCTCATAGCAGCCAGTAAGTTTCTATCACTGTCTGTGTAGCACAAATATTTTGTGGTATTTTATGTTTCAACCCTAATAGCAGCATAGGCCTGCCAAAATATATCCAAAGTGTGACAAAATTAAACAACAAACACCAGAAAACAACCTATACATTTGGTTTTGTTTCAAAACTATTTCTTTGTGAGATGCAGAGATGAGAAAGGAATGGTACCTGTATGTATGGATCACCTGGTCATGAATGGAGGTGAATATGTGATAGTTTAAAGAACTTTGCTGTCTACAGTAACAGAAATTTATACAGAATTCAAAGCAGCAATTAAACAGAATGGCTGCCACAACCATTGTAGTAGTAAACAAGCTTTACTGGGCTGTACTGCAAATCAGAGTAGCAGAACCATCATTTGTTTTCTTAACAAACAATTTAAGGGCTATTTGACCAAGAAGCAGGTGATGGACTGTTGCATTGTATGATCTAGTCTCCCTAATCACCTAACTGCAGAGTGCTGGGAAAGCATACAATTAGTGCGGAGGAACTTGTGGGAACTCCTTCAAGACTCCTGGAAGTATTTCAGGTGACAACTTCATGTAGCTGACTGAGAAAATGCCAGTTATTATAAACGCAAAAACAGGTTTTGTATTGTTAAAGTATTTTTGGTTACTACAGTCTATTCCAAATGTACTATGTCACAGTCCTGATGTCCTCAGTATGGTTTTACAATATAAAAAATAATGATATTGAGATTTTGCTCCGTGATTGCCATCTGGATATGTTTGATGGGTATGTGATACTACAGCATAAATTTGGGACAGATTAGATGCCTTCTTGATGATACCATATGATTGATAATAATCTAAACATCTAAATTTACAGTATAAAAAACCAGTGATCACATTCTGAAACTCATGACACCCAATTTTCTCCAAAACCACAGAATTTTGAATGATTGGAGACTGACATTAGCATGCTGCTACAATGCCTCAGGGAGATCTAAATGAGTTTTGGTGCACCATAGAAAAGCTCCTCATCAATCTTGGAATGGGGAAGATTCGGTTTTATGTAACATGTGGGGGCATTTTAATTCTGATGGGAAGATGGGAATGATTGCCTCATATTAAACAATGTGAGTTTGTCACTACCTGACAAGCTCGGCACTCTAAAGGGATGAGAATGCTGGCAAATCAGCTGATTATACAGAATCCTCCCTCTCAGTAGGAGCTGCTAATTTTGACGCCTGCATGCACAAAATCATTAATCAATGAATGCTTCCAATTATGCAGGAGACAGCCCATTCATTCATACTGTGCTTTCAGTTTCTCACCCATTTCAACACCAGAGATGAAGTCTGGAAAAAAGAAAGCGTGATTGGGGGGAGGGAGAAGAAGAAGTGGGGGGAAAGAGAAAAAAAAAAAACACTGTCCAGGGTGTGCTTTTCAGAATATGGATTTGCAAAGCCAATTCTCATAATTCTATAATTTATTCCAAGTCCACTCGAAACTTAAAAAACTTGAAAGTAAAAAAGAACTTGAATTGAAATCTGAAATCATTTAAAATTTTTAAATGAAGTCTTTAATATTTATTAGTAGGGTTATTCTTATTATTTATAATTACAAGTACACTCACTAGGCCCTTTATTAGTTACACCTTGTCAGTACCTGGTTGGATCCCCTTTTGTTATCAGATCAGCCTTACTTTCTCATAGTGTAGATTCAGCAAGGTCCAGGAAACATTCCTCAGAGATTTTGGTCCATATACACATCATACCACCATGCAGTTGGCAGAGACTTGCTGGCTGTATATCCATGATGCAAATGTTTCCATTCCACTGTATCCCAAAGGTTCTCTGAGACATGGTCACTGTGGAGGCCATTTGACTACAAAGAATTGTTCTGATTGAGACCCCAGTTTTGGTTTACTGATTTGAACATTGTGATGATGGACATGTCACAAAGGTAATTCCTGCTGGAATCAGCCATCACAAGATGAGTACGTTGTGATTATAAAGTGAGGTACATGGTCAGAAACAATACTCAAGCAAACTGTAAGTATTGAAATTATGCTCATCTGGTAATAAGGAACTCATAAAGTGTGCTAAGAAAAACATCCTCCACACAACTACACCACCATCAGCAGCCTGAACCACTGATAGAGGTAGGATACACCACTTATTTCATATTGTTTACAACTTGACATCACTTTACATCTGAATGTTACAAAAGAAATTCAAATTGATCAAAACAGACAATGTTTTTCCAATCTTCTCTTGTCCAATTCTAGTGAGCCTGTGCATGAACTGTAACCTCAGTTTCCTGATCTTAGATAACAAGAGTAGAACCTGGTGTGGTCTTCTGCTGCAGTCGCTTAGATCACCATTCTTCCCCATTCTGATCTTCAGTTTGAACTTCAACAAGTTGATTATGTCTTCATGTTACCATATGATTGGCAGATTAGATGGTTGCATTAACAAACAATTAACACACATTTGAGCATAAAGTGGCCAGTGATTATATATATTACCTTGATAATATTATGCATAAGGTGTATGATATTATCATGGTTTACACATTTGCCTAACAAGCTAAAGGGAAATGTAGAATTTCTTAATTGTAGTGTTGAAATACAACACTACAATTGACGTTTCAGTGGATTCTACTACACTCATCATGCCTGCAAGCTTAGATGTTGAGAGGCAGCAGCGGAGACAACAAGAGTGGAGCAGATGGTGAAGAATACTCTGGGTTTATTTTGGGAGGCTTCAGCCTTTACGGCTCATATCCCGACTTAATTATGAGACAGAGGGGAGAATGAACCCCTGGAAGAAGGATTTACAGAGGCAGGGAAATCTTCATTAAGACCAGGAGAATCCAAGATCCCTGATAAAAAAAAATCAACTCTACACCTAAAAATCTCCTTATATTCTGATAATGCAGAACAGGGATTTGGAAGTGACGAAGCACCTGGAAACATAATCTTACTTCCCACTTTATGAATTCATTTTATACAGAAATATAGAAAAATAAATGTCTTGGAAACACACTTTAATCAGTCATGGAAACTCATTCACATTCTTTTTCATATAAATATGACAGACACTATCAGTTTTCTATGTGAGGCAAGTGAAACTGCTCAGGTGTATTACAGCAAGTTAATGTGGTAAGTGGTATTGTCATCATTCTCCACAGCCAGGGATTGCATCTACAGTTTAAGAAACCTTTGGGAAATGATCTCTTTATTACTTTCTGCCCTATGCTCTTCTCAAATATCTCATAATTTCCCAGCACTAGTATTGTAAACAGAAAAATACCCCCTCAGTTTATGTCATGCTATGCCACAAATTCTGTTTGTTTTTGCTGCCAGGCAGGCCCCATTCTGCAAACTGAATGGATTCCTTGTTTCTGCACTTATAATTTTATATTTTGGGGCTATTTGTCTGATAAATATGTATTGATACTAATAATTGTAATGAGTTTATAATAGTTTCTAATTGCACAAGTAAACACAAATTCTTGCTAGTTTAAAAAAAATTATTTGTTTTATTTCCTGCAGTTGCCATTTATGCATGTTTACCATATATCGAAACTATATTAGTTGGGTGATCATAGGTAATCATTTATTATATGCCGATAAAATGGTCATTTGACACACTTATGTTATTTTGTACATATCATACAAATTATCTTGCATCCAGTAACACATAACACGAGGAAAAAAGTTCACTACTGAAGTGACTTCAGTCAAATATGAAAGTAATTTAACCATTAGCCACCCCCAAAAGAAAAGTGCAAAAATTGCATTGTGTTTTATTCTAAAACAATGCCTTATCTATAGAAGCTCAATTATTTCCAAGCAAAATGGTGTGATGACACAGTGAAAATGAGCTCTTCATCATTTGGAGTTTTGAAGTACGTGCTCCAATTTGGATATTTTAGATAGTGTAAAATACTGTAAACATGAAGTTAGCAAATAAGCCTCTGAAAGCACAACATTTGAGGGAGGAAGAATAAGGACAGAGAAGTTTATAGATGCTATTTACACTTTTCCTCTAAATTAAAGGGATGCATTTGAAATGCTCTAAAAGTTTCAAAACTTGCAAGAGGGATTCACTGGATCTTGGTGGTGTGATAAAATCTTATATTCAGTATGAAGCCTGCTAAAAAAGCTCCTGAAAGATCCTTTGAGCCATCGTTGTGTGTCATCAAAGAAACCCCTGAATGCTGGCTCATTAGAGGAGCTTTCATTAAAAAAAGATGGCTGGGTCTCTGATTTACACTGCTTATATTGTCCCAGTAGCAAAAAAGACACAGGTTTTCAAAAGGTTTCAGCAATTCAGACACATTGGACATGGCCCATATATGTTCAAAACCAGAGGGGACGTGTCGCTGAGTGAGCTTGCATGTGGAGAAAAGTGCACATTAACTACTATAGACAGATTTAATGTGTATATGTGTAGTTATAACACACTAAACAAGGGGTTACTCAAACAGTCTAAGGCCAGATATCAGCTGGTTGGTTGTTTCCTTAGACTACTGACAACCTTTAGAGTTGGAAGCTGCACTCTTTGGTCAATCACATGCATGAACTGAGTTAGTAATCACTTCAGCGCTTGGGGAGCCCAATTCTGCCTTATAACCACAGGCTAGCTTATCCTGCCCTGTGCACAGAAAGAGAAAGGAATGAGAGATCCATTTAAATGTTCAGTTGAATCGACAGACAAAATCACAAAGAATGACTGTCTAACACAAAAGTATTCACTAGAATTTTAGCTGCATGACACGCCTGCACACAGAAAAGGAGAGACAGCCTTTGCTGTATTTGGCATAATTAGATGAGAGTGAAGGCACACTCAAACACACCTGCCTTAAATCAATACCCAAGCACAGCCCTTCACTCACAGCAAATGTGCAACTCCTCTACACACAAAACCACTCCCAAATCAGTCAATGTGAAGATGACTTAGAGTACAGGTGATGCAGCTCTATCATATTACACTATTATATGACATGTTTTTAGTTTTTCTTAATGCTATCATTTTAAATACAGTTGGTTAACTTTCTTTCTTTTCCATAGTCCAAATTGATTAAATTAAACCGTTACGGTATTTGATTTCAACCACTTAGCATGCTTGTCAGGTGTGATTAATTAATTAATGCACGCGCAGCATTTTTTTTTCAATCTACTTCCTACCCAACATAACCCACAATCACAAAGCGAGTGCAACAGTAGATGCGATTTGTAATGAAAAAAACAAACAAGATGAGTTTCTATTTTTTCTCAGGAATTTTCCAATAAAACCTTAAAACTCTTCCATCACACATCATTTCCTCAACCAAGCCATGTATGCAGTCTTCTGTTGTGTCTCCCTTGGTTGTCAAATTGACAACTAAAAGAAGAAACTAAAATCCTGAAACACTGACACAGTTCACCGGTGTATTATACTCTTAGCATTTTCTAAAATTCAAACAGCAGTGTGTGACTCCAGCTTGGATTTTTTTTCTTTCCTTCTTTAGCTTTTTTTATTGCTGTCATGCAGGAAGAATTCAAATTCCTCTTGTAGTAGGGACCATGGCAGGTCATCTGGCAAGCTCAATATTGATCAGGATAAATAGAGGAAAGGTTAAACTTACAAGTATAAAACATATTATCAATGACAAAGACTTCATGGTTTTTAGAATTCTGAAGTCATCTTGTTTTGTCCATTCATGATAAAGTCTTCCTGCATGAAAAAGTGTATGGAATTGGAAGGGTTGTCATGCTAATTTCTGTAAAAAGACAAAACCTGTTCAGTTATGCATTAAAGGCGGGTAAGATAAATTGAGAAATGCCCAGATACCATAATGTGCAAAAACTTTCAGTTAATTAGAAAAGATGGTAGCGCCAACAATGGGTTTCCTCCAATGATAATGTTTGCCCTTGACCTACATTTAACGAAGATTACAGATGTTGCCATAATCACTACAATTATTTTCAATTTGCTATCACACTGTCTCTCCTTGGTGAGTTAGAAAGAAGTCAAGAACAAGACTGCATAGATTGTCCCCATGAATTTTAAGTGTCATACCTGGTTTTTAGATTACATGAGCAGCAGGTCACCTTTTGCAGTGTTCAGACTTTCTAAAGTCTTTAGCTCATCTGCTGGGAAACTTTCATCAGCCTCTGTGGAATATGTATGATTAGGTATGCAATGTCAATTACATCAGTCATCAGTTATGCCACAGTGAACATTAGATCTGCTATGAGTGATGGTGGGGGCATTCTTCATGACCTTCCATTGGTGATATCTCTTTATTTCTTTTGTTTTTGGGCCAGAGAACAGGCCAAGAGTGCTGGAGGTTTCTGTGTCAGTGAGGCACAGTGTCAGGTCCTGTCTGAGCTCCAGGGATAGAAACCAAAGTGGACAGCTGCCGATGTTTGAATGCCCCAGCTCAAAGGAAATAGCTAAGAGACAAACACATAGCTGTCTGCTGACATTAGCATGACTGACAGTCTCACCACCGTTAGAGTCGCATGGACATGAATCTCTAGTTGCAATGTCAGAGAAGAAATGATACTTAACTACAACTAGGTGATAATGACATGCATGGCAACCATGTTGAAGTTTAAGATGGCAAACAAATGATAATCAACTTAATATGGCATGCCCATATTTCTTTGTTTCTTTCTCTTGTTCTCACACAAGCAAACCTAATATGTAAGGTACACTATTAGTTCATATATCCAAAGCCATTGTTTTTTTTGTTTTGTTTTTTTTGTTTGTTTTGTAACTGTTTTATTTTTGGGAGTCCCAGACAACTGATGTCTGGGCAACATGTTTGTCATCTAATTTAGAGAACCTATCCCCTTCTGATGTTTTTTTTTGGCACTATAAAGAACATGCCAGACTGTGTTAAGTTCTAATAATACCTCCAATGCCTTGGCACACCAAGAAGATAGGCCATCAGGTCGATTAGCCATTTGACCCTCTGACAGTTGGTGACAACTGAGCTCACTTACTTACTTCCAATTCAGCTGATACAAAACTAGCTAGTGCATTTTCTGCCTGTGTTTTGAACGGCATTAGAAAAAAAATCCTCCATAGTGAAGCTTTCTTGGATTGCAATCTAAGTACACACCCTGTTCACATTTTCCAGATGATACAACCAGTGGTGACCTTTACTCCCCAGCAGCCAATACTTTTGTATACACTATATGTCTATGATACTAGCAGAATTTGACAGGATGGAAGCATTTGACTTCCTGTATTGTATATTATGAGAGAAAATATGATGAGATTGTTGATTTGAGTTTACTGTAAACTCATCACACCAAAGCAAATTTAAGTGTACATTTTACTAACAACTTATTAAAATTTCCCCCACCACATATACTATACACAGAGCATATTTGCATGTTGTCAGCCACTGTTTTTGGTCTTGAAAGTGTGCTGTGGAGGAGAATTTGACATAAATGAAGCTATGTGAAGCAACACATCAGTTCTATAAAACTGCTTTGGTTTATCAAGTGCTGCACCTAAGAAACTATCTAGCTCTAAGAGAGAGGAAGAGAGTCTTTTCTCTTGAGTAAGTCATCATTTTAAGTGACTGCTTTTTCCTTCCTCCCAGAAACTTCAGCTGAGGTTTGCTTTGCTTGCATCATCCATCCAGGCTGTGTAAATACACGGGTATATTGATTGAAAACAGTCACAGTGAGGACTCATCCCTTGATCTTTCTGTCGCTCTCCTATGCAGTATTTCCTCCACCACAGTCAGGTCATTAATCTTCCTGTTATTGGAGAAATGCACTGACATCTCTCCATAAAATGGCACTTAATTTATGCATTATTTATGCCTCATTTATGTGCTCAGGTCCTCCAACTATTTATCAAACGTCCCCTCTTATGTCAAAACATGGAAATTGAGTGCAGTTACTCATGATACTTGCAGCAAACACATCAGTGGACAGGAAGTCACTGGGGAGCTCTGCTCACTGTCACAAGAAAGTCTCATCCAGGCGACTGTGTGGCAGCAGGAGATGCTTTTTAGCTAACTGATATCCACAAGAGGAACATTGCAACATATGATGCAATGCAGTTCAACGTAGCTGACTACAAAAGACAGTTTCTCCACTGTGATCAAAGTTATTGTGCTCTATTTTAGATTCAAGCATGTTTTTTTGTTCTTTTTTTCTATGTTTCAGAAGATCTTTGAATGCACTGCCTGACTTATGCTTAGTTCTTTCAGTACAAACACTTCAACTCCATTAATGATCCATACATGAAGAGACCCTGATGGTGACTGTGCACAGCAGGGCAGTTGCACATGATAAGCCAGAAGGCAATGTTGCTCTATCTTTACCCTCCCACCTCTGCTATCTTCCCAGAATCACTCTTAGAGCAAGGTGTGTCACACTTCACAGAGCACCCAGTGCTTTCACCTGCACTGCTGCTGTAGCTACGCATCACCAGCTAGCAGATCTATAGGAACTGAACCCTCTGGATAACCTTTGCAACCTCAGCTGTCACTTTCTCACTGCATATCAATCCAAGTTCACTTCAACTGAAGCATTTCTTTTTTCATAATGCCTTTGTGCTTCCTGGGAAAATACCTTAAAATGAGAGTTTAATATTTTTTAAGGTCAGAGTGATAAATTAATTTTCCTCCGTGTTATATCATGGTCTTGAACAATCTTTTTTGTTTTTCTTTTTTTGCATATTTTATATACCATCACAGTGAAAAGCAGAGAAGAAAATTACATATCGGGTGACAGGCCCAAAGCACCTAAACAATTAGTGATGGCGCAAAAGATACAGTGAGGATGCAAACTGACAGGAATGAGTCTGAAGGAGCCACTGTAACCCTGCTCTTGTGGAGACTGTATGAAGCTACAACTACAAGGCTGTTGGTGCCTGTCAAAGTGGCAAACCCCTTAATTGGATGTTGTTTTTTTTTAAATTATGGTTAATTTGTCTCAACTTCAAAGTTCTATCAAACCTGCTAACCTTACAATGACTAGGAACAATGGAAGAAATTCAGAAGGCATTATAATGATAACATTATTGTATATTTTCTTTAATTTCATTCTGACTTTCATTTGTTCCTTAATGTCTTTCTTTCAGCTCTGTTGGCTTAGAAATATAGTCTAAGGAGCTTGGAAAGAAAAGTGTCTGGACTTCTTTAAGTTTCTTGAAGATGTTTCACCTCTCATCTGAGAAGCTTCAGTTCTAAAAAGCAAATGGTGGAGAGTCCCAGATTTAAAGCCCTATGGGAGTGTCCCCCTAGAGGGTCATGGACCCCCTGTTGATCCTCTACTTAATCACACGAGCCCAGGTGTGAAAACAGGTGTGGGTCACAATCAGCCAAGGTTTCAGGTGAACCCATTGTGAAACCTAGCCAAACCCTATCATGTGATTTTTTGAGGTCAAATGGCCCAGGATGTGAGTGGGCATTAAGGCGTCTGGGAACGGATCTCAAAATTGGATTATGTCGTAAACCACCGCCTCTGTTCAAAGATGGTCGTTCACAGTGGGCATAGATGGTTTCTTTCACTCCTCTTTCAAACTATCTGTCGTCTCTGTCCAAAATGTGAACATTGGCATCCCGAAAGAGTGACCTTTGTCCTTTAGATGTAGATTTGCCCTTAGAACTGAAGAAGCTTCTCAGATGAGAGGTGAAATGTCTTCAAGAAACTTAAAGAAGTCCAGACGCTTTTCTTTCCAAGCTCCTTAGACTATGATGACCTGGATGACTGAGAATCTTCACAGACTTAGAAATATATCTTATTTGTGTCTACTATGGGTGTGTGTGTGCGCGCGCGTATGCATGTCTATATTTGTTTTTATGTTCACGCTTTTGGTGTTTCTGTTTTGTTGTTCTGGTGGGTTGAAGACAAAGGAAAGAAAAAAAAACACTAAGCAAATCCCTTGAGGAAAAATCCACCAAACTGGAGGCATTAACACATGCACATGTTCGTCTTTCTTTACTCAAACAGAGTAACTTTACACTACTGAGAACTTTCCCTCCACTAACTCACATAATCTTCCACAGACTTGACTCTGATGTCAGGCTTTGACCATACACTCCTCACCAGATCCATAAGGTCCTTTTACAGAAGCAAGGGGTCCAATTTGTCTGTTTTCCCCAAGAGTATGAATCAATGATGAGGAGACTTAACTCAAGCATGGAGGGGGTTCTCTATCAGCAGATGATGCAGCTGCATCTTATATAAACTGTAGCAGATGTGGGAGCACTTACAGCGTTTGCCCAGCATAAAAATGGCATAAAGCAGAGGGTAACAAGGACACAGATGTTTCCTTTTGGAAGAAAAAACCCTCAACATGTTTATCATTTTGCTTCACTTATTCCATTACCTATATAGCTTTAATGATTGATATTCATTATCAGACTACAGATTTGCATAGGTGTGAAAAGTCCATAAAAGGTAATAGTTTAATTTTCATCATCTCTTTCAGTATAGCACTGCTCCAGATTAGCCACAGTAAATACTACTGTTGTTCCCAGTTCACATTAACCTATACATTCAAAAACAACCTACATCTAGAAATATTTGAATGTGCTGAAAAAGGGTAGTGAGCCACATAGATGGTTGATGTGGTCTATTTCATTACTTTTATATTGATCCTGGAAGCACAAGGGATTTTCAGCTGGTGCACTTGCCCTAAGCAAGTGATTTAGAGGATTGAGAGTCCTGAAAAGAGACTGGTCCTAGCTAAATAAGTAATTACTGTTTAGAACTTTTGATCTCCCTCAGCACCCCCCCCCCCCCTTTTTTTTAAAAATAAAAAAAAAAAAAAAGCTGTTGTAAAG
>VVHJ01029710.1:11193-25291 GCA_015107715.1 Tylochromis polylepis
CGGGGGGGGGGTCTGAGCTGTATTGTGGAGCAGCCACAGTGACAAGCTGTCACTCCATCCTGAAAGAGTCAGAGAGTGAAGAGGGGCTGGGGCAGGTCAGAACCCTGATAATATGCGTCTGCCTCCTTATTTCAAAAGTTTCTCACCCACCAGACACTTGACAGGAAGAAGAAGGCTCTTAAGTGTTCCCCGGGAAAGTTGAAGGACAAATAAAAGCAAGCTGGAGCCCAAATGTTAGCTGCAATGTGTACTTATGTACCTTTACGGGAAACAAGGGCAACATCATGCTCAGAGTGCCAGGTAAACTTCCCAGTAGTAAGGCAATGGCTCTTTTCATGAACTGGTTCATTATTTAGGATAGAGAGGCAGCCAAACATTTTCAGGGAGTCAAGCCAGCAAGGTCAGAGTGTGGCAGTGCTGGCCTGGCTTTATCTGCCGAGATCTGCCTCACAGGATGAATGCGAATTGTGCCTTTGTTCCTATGAAGGAATATTCAACATGAAACAAAAGGCTGTCGTTTTCATTACAACTGAGTGGACAAGGTGAGAGTCACAGTGAAAAGGTTGACATCTGCGCTTATTCATCCAACAACAGCCGAATGAGATCTTCTCTCCCCCCCCTACAAAGCTTGTCACAATTACCAGAGTGCACAATAGAATTCAATAGGCTGGATTTTTCTAAAAGAGCCAACATACACACAGACCAACATGATATCATGGTATTGCATGTAAATAGTGAAGCACTTTGGCCATCAGTTTTTCATGCCATACTTGGGTATTTTGCATATCATTTTACTGTGTTAAACAAGGCAAGAGGTTAAGGTGATAGGGCACTTTTTACTGTGTGCAATAAACAGTGAAATGCTGGGGGAGAAAAAAATATAGGCTTGACAGATATAGGCTGGTATATACTGCGAATGTTTTCAGTTAAATGTGTTGCATAGGCTTTTTTTTTTTCCTTCAAAAAAGCAATGGCAGTGTTGATATCTCTCCTACCTTGCTTTCTTTCTCAGGTAACCCTCCTCATTCTACCTCATGGATCTGTTTGGAATATCATTCGCTCACAAAGGGGGATACACAGAACCAGAACTATAAACATGGCGTCAAAGTTCATAGAATGGGCTTGGTACCGAACAACTTGTGCATGAAATGAAAATCAGTGATCAGTACTTATCTTCATTTATTGTGGTGCTGCTCTTTCATTTTATCTTTTTGGAAATAAGCATTCCAATAAGCATTGGCGGGCTTCGTAACTGCTGGACAGTTCCAGGAAGTGTGGTCTGACTTTATGAAATATATAAAGCACATACAAGAAAGATGCCTTTTCCATCCTTTCCCATTTCTGACTCCACTACGTTTTATAGAACCCCTTATTTATTTTTGTTTTTATTGTTTCACATTGTCTCTCTACAAGTGCTTGTGATTTTTTTCTATAACTGCCTACACTGAAAATATGTTCAATGTGTCTTAGCTTGTGTTCTGTTGTGAAAATTGAAAACTTACAAATAAATAAATGAATAAATAAAAAGGCCTAGCAGCCATTGTTAGGCACCCTCTGGCCAACAGAAGAATGACATCTAAATAAAATAAGATGAATTAATTCACTCATGTGTAGCAGCAGGAGGGGGCGTATGGCTTTATTGCTCCTAACTTCACAGTTTTGGTTACTTTGGTTATTTTCATCCACATCGGCTTCATCTCCAGCTCCAATGGATCCCAGTTTAGCCCACAGAGTGTTTCTTCTCAGCACTAAACAGCAAAATAGTAAAATCCAGATGTTTCCCTGTGGAGATACTTCAGAACAAAAGAGTTTAATTTAAACCCAGCCCAGAAATTGGACTCCAAATAAAAGATCACTCCACAGAGAGGCAGTCAGAGAGCTTTTTCATCTACCATCAAATGTAAACACAGAGAACCAAGTATTTCGTCAGTGCAGGAAAATTAGGATAGCACTTTTACGGCTTATTACAGCTCAATAATATTGTGGTAATAAAGTGGAAACAAGAAGGTGATAATATGGAAATACCAAATACTGTTATTACCAAAGTAATAACTAACCCCATGAGGCAAAACCAGTTAGTAATAGCATAGTAATACTATACTATACTGGTAACTACAACGATAAACTGCTTGTAATAAAATAGTAAAAATCTCTGCATTCAAATTTTTATATACTGCCTCGTAATAAGAACAGTAACAGGGTTGTGGTTGTTGTTATAAAAGGTAATATTGTTTAATTACCTGTTATTGTTTATTACCTAATATACTAAAGCCCAATAGGAAAGAATACAATGGTTTATATTCATATTTTCATCCCATAGGCACACATTTATTTCCATATTATTAGCCCAAGTGTTTGGCCTGTTATTAACCAATTAAATACATTTCAATGTAATATTACTCAGCTATAATCACTGTTAAATCTCACAAGCCCATATTTTATTGACAATATACCATAGAAAACATTTCAAGTGTTTAAACTAATGAAATGCAGACCTTTAAGAAAGAAATAAGAAGAATTTGATGACAACATTTGTTGTTGTGATTTGCTCCTATCCATGCTCCCATTCACTGATATTGGGCATTGCAGTACTGTAGTCCAATTGTATTCAGTCTACTACATTTCAGGGGAAAGAACTGATTTATTTACTTCACATTTTCATGTGAAGATGTTTTATCAGAAACTAAACAACATTAAATCAGAGCAGAGCTGAAACAATAACTTGTTAAGTCAGAGGACTTTTGTTTAATATTATTTATACACATTACTTCATCTACCACTGGATAAAAACTTTTAGACAGGTATACTCTTTGGTTGGAGTCATAATTATACTTAACTTGTTATCGTGATTTACTTTGGACAGAAATTACCCCGTTCTGCTCGTAGCATCATGTAATTATTGGTTCTCAAACCTGTTGAAATATGTCTGGTTTCCCAAAAGGTTTCAAATCAGCACCTACACACAGCCTCTGTGTATAGGTGCTGATTTTGTGGTTTTCTATGTATCACTTAAAGGTTTCAGGCAAGTTAAATATAAACTAAAAGTTTAATAGCAAAATTTTGAATTTAAATATTCCTGGTATTCTTATTAGGTTTATTTCATCCCAGCAGGCACAAGAGTGAGTGCATGTATGTGTATATGTTGCTTCCTTAATACTAAATGAGGATGGGGCAGATTTAGTGGCGGCATTCAAAAACATACTTCAGAGAACACATTTATTTATCCCAACGGTCAAAGGCTCATCTTTTAGCAGTATTTACAATATACAGTACAACATTAATATCTGTACAGTTCCCTTAGGATACAAAAGAAAAATGAAAATGTAAAGTTGTCAAACAAACAAAAAAAAGAAGAAAAAGTGGATTAAAAACAGACATAAAGGAGTTTCCTGGCACAAGCTTTGCTGAAGGCTAAAAACATCAGGCTTAGCCTGAGTCTGAGGAGGATACCCTGCAAAAATAATTTCATAAAAAAATTAAATAAAGAGGTTATGAAATGGCTTTGTTCAAGTTAAGACTCGTCAAAGCCTTTGGACCATTAACACCAGTACCATTCTGTACAGTGGATAGTTGTGCCGTTAAATGATTGTAAACAGACGGAGAGGACCTCTCTCCAGTTATCCTCCAGCTTTGTGAACACAGCCGCAGACACTGATGCTGGATGGTTCGGTACAATTCATTCACGCTTGCTTAGTGATCAGGGAATGTTATTGTGGAACAGATGATCGAGGAAGTTCAACAAGTCATCTCAGTAAGGCCTGTCTATTAAGTTGAATGGCATTTAAAGTGCACCCATGGATCCATCTCACACATCTCACACTCGCACTCACAAGTCCACAATCACTTTCCTCAAGATGCCCATTTACCTTCAAACAACTGAGCTTAATTCATGTATGTGACTGTGTCTTTCAAACAGTGCAATCAAGTCCACAGGTACTGTACAAGTTCTTTCTTTCTACAAGCACATGGGTATTCACATGAGCCTCACAGGTTTGTCTCATCCCACGCTGGGTCATTAATGCTCTTCAGCACGTTCCTAACAACTTTTTCTAGATCCTTCCGTGCTCTCTGCTCTTCCTCCAGTGACCTCTTCATCTTCTTGTTATCCTGTGTTGGAAAACAATCATGACATACGTTTTAAATCAAATTTAAAGACGACATTTAGTCACTCAGCCTCTAAAATTATTGTTAAATTACAATAAAAGAGGGATTACCAAAATATTTATTTGTCTTTGGTATTATCTTTAGCTTTTACTTGGATAACAATTTAGGTAATAAAATCTAATTTTGACCTCTATAATTTCATAAACACAGTATGATGAGTTACCCAGCAAACATCCAAGCTCACCTGTTTCAGCTCTTGAACCTCATCCCTCAGGGCATATACCACATCCACCAGGCTCCTATTTTTAAAAATAATTTTAAAAATTAATATAAATATTTCCAACAAAAGCACTTAGAGAGTCCAACTCCCCCTGAAGGGCAAGAGACTTTGATGTTTCATGATTTATTTATTTTTTTTATTTTTTTTTTTAAAAATTTAAGATGCGGACATCAGCCTGCTAAGGCATCACTGTGAGGTGGTAGGGCGCTGTATTAGAAAAAAAAGAAAAAGAAGTGTACAACTCACTCTATGCCCTTTCACATGATAGATTATAAGGTCAACTTTGACCCTGGATGCTAACAATCAAGGTCAAAAACAATTGTATTGAAGTTTTAAGATGATCCATTACTGATTTTTCATTTGGTCTAACCTGGACCCAATTTTCACCCAAATTAAATCAACTCGAGCTGTTATTGTTATCTACCATCACTCAAAATTTGAAAATGATATCTCAAAGACTGTGGATGCTAGACTGCTAACAAACAGTCAAAGAAACAAAAAGAACAGATTACATGCTGCCTCCCTTCAGGGAGAATGATAAACCAAAATCACCTTTACTGCATGCATGAATGTTCTTGTAAGGACAATTGAACCATAGCAAAAGCCAAGAGTTCCTCGGGGGAAAAAAGGAAACCAAAACTAACAGTTTATTTTTGCTACAAGGAAGGCTGACACATACCCTCATACAACTTACTTCTCTCCTCAATAGATTACTGTTGTATAAAAAAAACTACTTTATTTTGAGTCAGATAAATAATATTCACATATCCACATAATATTCCCTGCTCTGTACAAAACTGTCCCTGCAAGTCCTGTTCTCATCTTTGCACTACTGTAATGACTCAGGGTTCCAACATCAGTTTTCTAAATTAGTATGAATCAACTGTTAATCAAGAAATCACTTAAAATAGAACTTGTCAGAAAAAGTAAAGTGGTCTAAAAGCAACACTTCACACCACTATTTAAAGAAAAACAGATGAGAAACAGAGTCATTGACATCTATCAGTCTTGAAATTGCCACAAAGCCATTTTTGGGACTCCAGTGAACCACGGTGAGAGCCATTATCCACTAATGGAGAAAACTTGGAACAGTGGTGAACCTTCTTAGTGGGAGCCAGCCTACCAAAATTACTCCAAGAGTGCATCGACGACTCATCCGGGAAGTCACAAAACAACCCAGAACAACATCTAAAGAACTGCAGGTCTCACTTGTCTCAGTTCAAGTCAGAGTTTATGATTCAGCAATAAGAAAGAGACATCCATGGGACAGCTCTAAGCAGAAAACCGCTGCTGACCAAAAGTCCAGCCTTAAACCTGATTGAGATGCTTTGACATGACCTCAAACAGGCTGTTCATGCTTTAATAAACCAAATCTCCATTGTGGCTGAATCACAACACTCTTCAAAGAAGAGTGTGCCTGAATTCCTTGCTTGGTGAGGGTTCTTGCTGCCCAGGCGTGGCACAAGCAGTTATTAGGGTTTAGGGGGAAATAACCTTTTCCACACAGGGTCAGGTAGGTTTAGGTAACTTTTTATCCCTCAAAAAAAGAATCATCATTTAAAATCTGCATGTATTCACTGCGGTTATCTTTGATATTAAAATTTGTTTGATGATCTGAAACATTTACGTGTGACAAATATGCAAAAAAAACAAACAAAAAAAAAAACAGGAAGGGGGCAAATGCTTTTTCACAGCTCGATAAGCCCCACACACAGAATACGGAAAGGACTGGGCTGAGAATTGCAGGATTTAAAGACAGTAGGCTTGAGCCAGGAGAGAAGCATGGAAAAGAGATTCATCCATCATCTTACTTTTCTTCCAAAGCACTTTGTCCGTTGCGACTGGGATCCTCCAAAAGTACTTTCTCCTCACCGGGGATGATCACATGGAGCCCCGTTTCCCTTTGTGGCCCTGTTTCAAAACAGAACAGCTCTCAACAGTTGGTACTTCCGATTGCTTCACCTTATAGTGCAATAAGCCAGTGCGGTCATCTTTGGTAAATGACTTTTCCTTTTTTTAAGACCAAAATCTGAATTTTATTGGAATGACAGACAGCATCCAAGAGACACAAACACGCACAGTTGGTTGTAGTTGTGTGTTAGTCATGCACAGACCAGTTTTCAGACAGAAGACACAGAGGATAGTGAAAGCAAATCAGACACAAAAAACAAAGTCGTCTGACCATTCACCATACAGCTTCTTGGTAATTTGAAACTAACAAAGGCTTCACCATCTCTCCCAAATGAAACCACATACTTGTTCCGCAAAAACAAAGTCACATGAATGCCAGCGTCTACCAAATGACAGATTTATTCAAAACTCATAATACAGCGTTTGGGACTTGAACACTTCAGCAGTGTAGAACAAATACACTGAAGGCGCCGTTTGCAGATAAGACATAAAACATTTGAGCACACAGAGGACAATGTTGGCTAAAGACAGTTAGTCTCGTCACCCTGCCTGTCCCACAGTTTGACTTAGTTTCTTAAACCACAGAATACACCTGTCACAAAATATAGCACATAATATAAGGACAGTGATATTCTTAGCTCAAATACTCATAGAAGATTGAATGGATTTTTTTTTTTTTTTCCTTGCTCCAAGACAACTAGTATTTACAGAAAGGGTCATTATGTGCTCTTTATATTTCAAGTCCACTCTGACAGTATTCTGAGCTGGAACGAGTAGTTCACATAGAAATGTTCCTGTATAATTACAATCTCTCTCTCTCTCTCTCCTTTTTTTTTCTCTTTTTAAACCCTCAATGCTATCAAAACACAGAGGGTGAGCATTTACACTACGAATGAGCATTTACTTTACAGTAACACTGAATACTTAAGTCTACCTTTAGGATTATATCATACACACTCTAGGCAGACGACAAAAAAGTACAGAATTTTGACAGATTCTATCCCTCAACCCACCCACTGGCCTGTTACATGATTGTGCAAAATAATTCAAACACTTCACGTCATAAATTCTGTGTAAACGTTGATACAGACCGAGAAAATTTCAAAAAAGAAAACAAACGATTCTTCCAGGGATCATTTTGTAAACATCGGCATACAGAATAAAATATAAATAATTTTTTTTTTAAAAGGAGCATTTATACCAAATAACAAACACAAGAAAAAAAGAAGAAAAAAAAAGAGCAGTTCAAACTGTAACATGGACCAATATATTCTATGTCACTTACATTTCTTACTGTAAGAGGATGTCAGCCTGTACTTTTAATATCCAAGACTGGAAAAATACTTCTTCATAAAAATAGTCATTAACGCTAGATAGTATGGGAAGCCTCACAAGCCAGACAACGCGAAGGCAAGTCTCGGTAATGAGGCCACAGCATAGGTGCTAGTTTGTTGCAACAAAAAAAAAAAAAAGAAAGAAAGAAAGAAAGAAAAGGGGGGATGTTTTCAAATGTCATTGAAAATCTCTGTGTGGTTCAAATTGTCAGAGCATACAACAAGAGCTACAGTTGTTAGTTTCATCGGTGACTTTATAACCACCCTCTCCTGTCTGTGAAGCCTGTCATTTGAAAGCTAGTAAACATGGCTGACAAGCTGCTCTCCTGGCACATAACGCGACGTCATGACTTAACGAAGTTAGATGCAGGTAAACGCTTCTTCTCATGAATGAGTGAGATAAGAAGACTGATATCAATTCATGCTTGCAAACTTAAAAACTGCAAAACTTAAAAAAGGAAAGAAAAGAAAAAAGAACTAATTCTGTCAGTCAACAAGCACCCATTAAGGCGCTAAAATTAACCTGCTGAATTTTGTTCATTAAAACGGTGACTTTTAAAAAGGTCCTAGCTGTTGGATTTATTACCGTTAGACAGAGGCAGACTAGCTCTTCTCGTTCTTTATGCTAAGCTTCAGAGTCATACTGAACGAGCGTGTTATCACTCTTCACACAGAACTTGGCAAGAAATGTAGTGAGTGCATTTCCCCAAATGGTAAGCTGTTTCTTTAACTTTTGGGACACATATCCCCCATCAAACGAAGGCGTTCAATTTCTACTATAGGATTGTAACTGCTTTAGCTTGTAGTTTGTAGACTGACACTCTTTGCCTGTTTTATATGAAACCTTTTATTTCAATAATTCATTAACTTGAGTATTAAACCATAATATAAATGCAACCCTGTGATACGGACAGAAACATTACTAGACAGTAAAGGGGACCAATTAAACTCCTATTCTTATTCCTTGACTCTACTAGAGTGTCTTTGCATGATTATTGCTCATAATAATCCTTATTTAGCTTATACTGGTCCTTTGTGTGGTCTCGTCTTTCATCCAAGTTATTTTAGCTCCTCTCCACTTAAGCCACCAGATTTCTTCTTATTGGCTGTCCTTACAAACAGAAGCTGTATCAAGAAGACCCCTCTCTTTCTCGTCATACATCTCAACATGTTGTTATATAGCCCAAAGACAACAAACGACTATCAAACTAAGCTTTTGGAGCACTCTGAATCCTGAAGCCTGAGATTTTGACTTGTATTTGAAAGTTGAAACTGTATATTTAAGAGAAAACTGGGAAAAGCATAATGGATCCACTTTAAGATCAGACTGAGGATGATGCCTTAGAGACTACACTAGGAGTAAACTATCAAAAGGAACAATAATAAGAGTCACTTCACATTAAAAAAACAAAGGGAAAAAAAACTTATATCCAACTACTTAATGCCAGTGGTAGTATGTAGTCCTGCAGATAGTCTGCCCCCCCACCTGATACCATAGAGCTAGAATTATATTTGCAATGGTCACAAGAGAAGTACTAAAACTATCTGTACATCTGCATACAACTATAGGCAAGTCTGAAATGGGTTTTTTTTTGGCCATTTAGGTGGTCAGAACCGTATTATTTATCAGTCTTAGTAGAATGACTTTAATCGAATTAGTGACACCTTACTCAGAGAGTGAAGAGTGTGTGATAGTCTCCTCTTTCTGTAGCAGCTATGGACAAAGGACAAAAAAAATGGACTGAATTTTACAAACTATTAGGCGCTGAATATTTAATTAAACCACTGAATATTCAGTTTGGACTGAACACACAATAGCTATCTGGAATGTTAAATTTCATGCCGTCAAGGGCTTGCAACACGGGTATAACTTCATATTCTGAAAATTGTATTAAAAGTCGATAATTTGGCTATTGCATTTGCATGCCGTGATATTTTCAGACAGCAGGGGGATATGTGCCTGTACCTGTGTAGCATCTGTGCTATGTTTCAGCATACATACTCTAGAAACACATACTGGAGAGGAGTAGTACATGGTAAATAGAATACAGTCATTCCTGAAATACATCTGAATATCAGACAGGAAAAGCTCAGTCCCCATTTCTCCCACCCTTGGGTCTCCCTCCCACATATTCCACTCTGAAATCCTTGTACTCTCTCCTGAGAGCTTACCCCATTTTTGTTCAAACCAGGGGAGTGGTCACATTCAAGATAAATTAACAATAAATTATCAAACACCTACTGCATGACAACTACAGAAAGAGAGGAGGCACATAAAAGGGGAAATGGCAAAGGCAACAGGGAGATGCCTGAAACATCTTCAAACAAACTGTCGAAAAATAAATAAAACAAATAAGTTAACAAAAAAATTGAAAAATTATAATAGAAAATAAATAGATAAATTTAAAAAAATCTATTTTTTTTAACACATTGAAGAGAAAAGAGGTAAGCGGGCTGTACTTCACTTCACAGTACAGCGTGGCAGTACTGTACGGTCTTCAGTTCTGGTGGGAGATGCAGCTCTTGCGTGGCACTGAGCCCATTCTGTAACTGTGGGTGGTCCAGATGGAGTCATAGTCTGAGTCCTCCGAAAGGTCAGAGGTCAGTTCTGGCCGGGACACGCTGCTACGGCGGCCTGGCGAGTCCACGCAGGACTGGTCCACGTCGGCCAGCACGTGGTTGTGCATCAGGTCGGTGCCCTGCCAGGCTGGTTGGAGCGGGCAGGGTTGAGAGTGATGTTGCGAATGCAGGAGGAGGAAATGGTGGTCGAGGGAAGACGAGTGACGGCACAGGGAGGGAGGGAAGAGGTAGCATACGCAAACACGCAACAAATGACAAATCATAAAACCAATGGAAGATGCAGGATGAGACGATGGAGAAAAATTATAGAAAAACATCAAATAAAAGATGAAGAAAGGATAAACTCAAGGAAAATAATGCCAAAAGTAAAGGAATGGAGGAGAACGGGAAGAAGAAGAGATACTGTTAGAGGGGTCAGTACAGAATCAAGTTAAAGAAAGGCACTGAGTACAGAATACAGATGCAGCTGCTACAAAGAGAGCAAGATCCAGTATGAACCTCTCTTCTTTCGTTTGTATATATGTACGGTAAGAGTTTGTTTTTTCTTACTAGAGTTAAGAGTCTGCCTGGTTTTGGCGCTGGTGCAGTATGCCTCGATAACTTTCAGGATTTGGGCGTCTTCTTCCAGAGCAGCTGTGCCTGAGAAAGAGACGGTGCCAGGAAAAAGCACATTTAATTCACATGCTAATGTCTTTGTTCTCTCCCACTATGAAAGAAATAGGAAGACTGATACCGCTTTCTTAGCTGTCTAGTGAGTAAAATGTAAGGAGAGAACAAGCTATTAGTTTAGCAGCACTGTTTAATCTATAAGAAAAAGGATGTATACACAACAATATGAAGTTTTCCATAGAGTCAGGCTGCGATTCAGCCATTTCCTAAATGTCAAACTATTACTTTTTATGGAGGAAAAAAAGCAAGCATATGAAAATAAAAGACTTTACACATACTCTTTCTCAAGGCAAATTCCTCTTCAGACTGTTTCCTCTCAGGTTTGCGCTTGGGAAGGAGTTTCTTCACACTCTTAGGACTTTTACTAAGATCCTGCACATGAAGGGCAAAAGGTAGAATACTTTATAAACAGTCTATATTAATTTTAAAAAAGGATGGTTATTCATTTCACTAGCATAGACATTTGCTTTGCATTAGGATTACATGGTTTTAACATAAGCAACATAAATCAGCTTTACCTCCTTGTAACAGAGGGCGGCAGAGGGCCGTAGCGGTGGTGCAGGTCGCAGGCAGCTCAGGCTCCATGGTTTGGGGGTATTTGGTGGTTCCAGTGGGCCCCACATCATGGTGTTGTGAGGTGTCCCATGGGAGGATGGGTGAGGCAGGGTGTGGTAGGTAGGAGCCACTGTCAAGGCCCTGTTCTCAGCATGTCGGGATGGGGTGAGAGGGTGAGATGGGAGCTAAGGGGGATGAAAAGCAAACAGGTAAGTGTCTAATACAATGAATATGTAGCTTGCAAAGAAGAACAATAAATCTTTGTATTTACTCTTCATTTGTTTGGCGTTTACGAAAAGGTGTTGTTGCTGTTTTCATACATGAGAATAGTGAACAAGCGTCACAACAATAAGCAATAAAAATACTAATATTTAATTTTTACCCCTGTTCAAAATTATTTGTACCCCTCACATGCCTCAGTATCAATCAGGGCAATCGTTGTTTACAGGGCAGGACACCCAGAGTGTTCCAGATGTCTCTACAATGGGAGGCAATAAATGCAAGCCATGTTGATTTTCAGAGAATTCCTGGGGGCTATAAATCGAGGGGAGTTGTTTTAAAAAAAAACAACCAAAAACAAAACAAAACAAAGAACGGTCAGTTCATGGTCAGAAGCAGCACATGTGCCATGGGTAAGAAGAAACAAGTAAGTGAGGACCTCAGGTCACATATTGTGAGAGTTCAAAAGGATGGCGTGCAGATGCCTGCAGCCACAGCATCATTAATAAGTACAATTCCACACAGTCAAGGACCTAAAAAGGGACAAGTAGACTTGGGTCTAATTGTAGACCCAAGATGATGCCCCTTCTCACAAGAAAAGTGTTACGTGAGGCCAACAGTAACCCACATGTCACAAACAAGGCTAACCTACAGAAGACAGATTTCAAAACAGACACTGCTCTTCGGGAGCAGAGATGTGGTGAAAGAAGGGTGAAGCATGCAACCCCAAAATACGTTCCCAGCAGTCAAACGCTGAGGCGTGTATATAATGCTCTGGTGTTGTTTTTCAGCAAATGGACCTGGAAACCTTGTAAAAGTTGGTGGAATCATGAAATAGAACTTGTATACTGCTTCCATAGTGCGTATCCAGGGATCTACTCCTAGTTGGACTCCAACTAAAGCTAAAACTAGAGCTAGAGCTAAAACTCCACTACATACACCTGTGACACCTCCCTATATATGCCTTTTACCTCATTTCACAGTGGTGCCACCAACATGCAGAGTGGTACACCGAAAATAAAATTATATCAACGTGTTCATTCTAAGGAGAAATGCTAACTATTCTGCATTTCCAAAATTAATTTCAGTAAATGAGTTGTGTGTTGTGGCGATTCCAGTAAAAGAAATAAGCCACTTCACGTAGGTTTGCATCATCATTTGAGGTGACTGCTAGACATTATATGTATAATGTACTGTAATTAAAGGGTCACCGTCAATGAGAAATCAATATATTCTGGATTTCAATGAATAGAAAGAAAATGATCTGCATGTGGGTATGTAATCACTGAGTTCTGACCGTGTGGCACGGAACAGTGAGTGGTTTGTGGCTGGGCGCTGTGGCTGCAGTGTGTTTGATTTGTCTGGTCAGGTGTTCCACCCAGTCCTGCAGGTCCTGCTGGTTGGTGCAGATCACCAAGAGACGGTCAAACATTGTGCCTGCAGGAACAGGGACAGTATTGTTTAAGGTGTTAATGAAAATCCATGAGAATGAGTCAGCATCTTGCTTGTAAAATGTGCCCTTACCATTGAGCTCGAAAGCATTTTTATGGGCTTCACAGTCTTCTAGTTTGGTTACTGTCATGCCTGCCAGGGGCAATTTTCCCTGTAGAGCGAAATAAGCACATCAGACACATGACATGCAAGAAAACGAATAAAATAAATACATCTTTTTTTTTCATTTATTTTATATATATATATAAATAAATGAGACTACTGACCTGGAATATGAAGCCACTCATCCTGGGGCTGGCAGACAGCATGAGGAGGATGTGGGGGAAGAGCATGAGGTAACGCTCATTTTTCTCCTAAAGTAGAAAATGAAGAGAGTATGAGTAAGCATTTTTGTACAAATAGGATGTCTTTAGCTTGCATAACCCACTGCAAAGGAACTCTGAATCTCTTAAGTCACAAAAGTTAAATACTCCATGTTTTCATTTACTTAGGAACAGTACTATAGCACAGGCTGATCTAAAAGCAAATGTAAAAACAAAGAAACAGTCAGACTGCTACAAATCTGAGGCAAAGACAGCAGACAAAATAAACACATTATCAACTATGTGCTTCTAGCAAAGGTTCAGTGACTGTGTACTGCCCCACATCTTAAGAGCTGGGAACCGCAAGTTTAGACAAATGCAACCATCCATCCATCGATTCTCTACTGCTTATCCTTTTCAGGGTCGCGGGGGGGCTGGGGCCTATCCCAGCTATCTTAGGGCGAGAGGCAGGGTACACCCTGGACAGGTCGCCAGTCTGTCGCAGGGATAACACATACAGACAGACAACCATTCGCACTCACATTCACACCTATGGGCAATTTAGAGTTTCCAATTAACCTATCCCCACTAACTGTGCATTAAATAGTTTTTATTGCAAATCTCTAAATGGGCTTGAATATAACTTGTAACAATGTGAAACCTTCCAGTTTTATCTAATAATTCATGGAGGA